>PVIU01007877.1:0-88045 GCA_004026605.1 Ondatra zibethicus | reverse complement strand
GTGGTGCTCCAGCTGATGAACAGGTGGTGCTTCAGCCGATGAGGTGAGCAACATTAAAGGGCTGGGTGAGGGTGGCTATGATCTCTCTCTCTCCCCCTTCTCTCCTATCTCTCCCCTCCTGTCTCCCCCTTTTCCTCCTCTTTCCTTCTCACCCCATGTTCAGCCTCTTCTCTGTGGGAGCTCCATTCTCACTCCTGAAGACTTTGCTGTGCGCAGGCTGCCAGACCCAGGCATCCTGCCTCACTGATTACTGTCCATGGAATGAGCCCCGTGCCCATGGCCTCAGATCAGACTGCCCTGCAGCGTCCAGCTCAGCACTGCTTGGGTCACTCCAGCCCTTTGACTAGTCCCTGTGAGTGGGAAGGGACAAACTGACAATCCCTTCATCTGCGGCACATGCAACACTTATGTAGGAAAGAGGGAGAGGACAGGCTGCTGGAAGAAAGAGTCATGAGGGAAAGGAGCCAGGAAGTTGGAAATGATAATGTTTCCCAGGATCTTATAATTGCTTCTATTTAGAGTGTCCACACATAAAACACCACTACTTACGATTCCATTGTAGAGCCAAAATGAGGAGAATGTGCCATAGTTTTAAAGATGAAGCAGGACAGGAAAGATGGCTCAGCAGTTAAGAGTACTTGTTGCTCTTGCAAAAGACCAGATTGATTTCAACACCAAGGTCAGGCTGCTCACAACTGTCTGTAACTCCTGCTCCAGGGGTTCTGACACCCTCTTCTGGCCTCTTTGGACACCTGCGCATGTGTGTATACATCTGCACACATGCATGCATGTGAACACACACGCACATGCACACACATGTATCTAAATCAAATCTTTAAAAAGGTGGGAACCAAGTTCAGAGAGGTAAAATAACTTGTCTAAGCCACTTAGTGAGTAAGCAGCTGGCTCAGAACTCAAATGATTAGCCGCAAGGTCCAACTCTGACCCGTCATTCCTGGTAAGAAAGATGATCTATTACTAGATGTAAGCTGATAACATCACATGTTCTCACCTTGGAATTGTATTAGTCAGGGCGGTCTTGGTCAGGAGACAGTGACAAACAGCCCCCAAGTCTCAGTAGCTTCAAATTATAGTTTTCTTTCTTGATCTATGGACATGGCCATTACAAGTCAGCAAGAGAGCTGTGCTCATCACAAGAGCTGCGAGAGATGTGTGGGTGGAATAGCTACTGTTTCTAGTGTTGCCTATCACTGCCTGTCCTAGTTAGGATTTCTACTGCTGTGATGAAATACTCGCCTGAAGAAACTTGGGGACGAGAGGGTTTATTCAAGTTATACGTCTATATCCGTCATTCAAGTAAGTCAAGACAGGAACTCAAGCAGACAGGGTTCTGGAGGCTGGAGTTGATGCAGAGGCCATAGAAGGGTGCTGCTTACTGGCTTGCTCAGACTGCATTCTTATAGAACCCAGGACCACCAGCCCAGGAATGGTACCACCTGAGATGGGCTGGGCCCTCCCCCATCAATCACTAATTAAGAAAATTATAGCTGGATCTTAGGAAGGCATTTTCTCAATTGAGGTTCCCTCCTTTCAGATAACTCTAGCTTGTGTCAAGCTGACGCAAGCTAGTCATCGCAGTGCCAGGGTTGGGAGAGGAGTGATTAAGGTTGAGATGAAGGTTTCAGTCACAACTTTTAGGCCAGAGTGGCTACTGAGCCTCAACTAAGCATGGGGCCTCCAAAGAATGCAAATATGCCCTGAGACCTGTGATGATTAAAACCAGGGAGCTTTAAAAAATGCTAATGAATTTAAAATAATTTTGTATATAAAGTGTTTTTAATACAATTATTTTATTTTATATCAGAGTGTTATTAAAAAGTATATTATAAAGTTTATTTTAATCCTTTTTTATATCCATAATGTATGAAGAGGAATTTGGGCATTTTCCTCATTAAGTGTGTGATAAATGTTGTTTACTTTGCTCTAAGTTAATTATGAAAAAGGCAATTTGTTGACAAATCTAATTTGATATATTATGTTTTATTTGAGGACCAAAAGTATTTTAAAATTTAGATTGTAATTATAAGTTACAGCATTAAAAAAAAAAACACCTCCTTCCAAAACCTCAGATTTAAAGCTATTGAAGATTTTGTGTTTTGAAAAATCACCTCATCTTTTAAAAATGTAAAGCATTTTCTTCCATTGAATATTGAGATTAAAAGAAACTCTTGTAACTGCTATTTGCCAGCATGTCTTAAAAACATTAGGGGGGTGGATCATCTTTATTCTTAATAAACAACAACACAAAGGCTAAATTGGCTCTAATTGCCACCGTATTTTCTCTTTTCAGCACTGCTGTATGGAGTGCTAGGAAAAATCTAGTATTATTCTGTGTTTTATTTTCCTTGTGAAACCGTTCTGCCTCAGTGTTCCTTATGCTTCTTGTCTTAAGCCAATGGTCCATAGTAGATGTAAATTAAACTGTGTATGACTAGGTGCAAAAATAATTTAACCCTGAATGCTGGTGAAATCCACGGATGGTTCTCCTTCAGCTGAACAATATGCCAGTGGGCTGGAGACCGAGGAGTCGCTCTGCCAGGCTGACCTGATCGTCCCCACAACTGCTGGCCAATGCCACCTGCATGCCTCCTGCTCGCTTGCTCCCTTCTGTTTGAAGCAGTAACCATTTCACTACTGATTTAGCAAGAGCTGGAAATATATTGTCATGGCCTTGAAGCATGGGTCCCTTGCAGATCACAAGCACACTGCGGGGAAATGTTCCCAGCATCCCATCAGAGCCTGGTGCACAGCTGAGATATGACAATCTCTGGGAGCTGCGGCTTCCCGGCTACAGCTCAGAATATTTTGTAAAAGCTTGGCTGTTTGCTGGTGGTGCATAATATTGGAGGGGGTCAGGCTAAATGATTTTTAAAAGGAAGAAAGATTGAGGGCCCCTTCTTGAGTATATTCTGCTTCCTGGTTTAGTCAACTGCATTGCCCAGGCTTAGGCTGTGTCTACACAACCCAAGGGGTGTGGGGAGGGTGGGGCCGATAGGCAAAAGACCAGGCAGCTGGAAAGGAAGGCAGATGTCCCTTAGCCAGCATGTGAACTCCCAGACCCTTCTTGCCACAAGGGGCAGAGATAATGAAGATGGAACAAGTTCAGAGAAGGGCGACTGAAACCATGCGGGAGACATGACTTATGGGACAGAGTTTAATTGGTTTAGCCTAAAAAGCCCATTATGCTCCCTAGTGGACATGGGAAGGCTACAAATATCTATAAGGTGACAACAGGGAGAGAGGCTGTGATCCCTCTGGCTTGGTAGGACCTTTGAGACCGGCTCAGAGGGGCTGAAGGATCTGTAAGGATTGGAGCCCACTTCAGGGGCTTTTGCGACATCAAATCCCTCTCTCCTGTAATGTGCATACAAACTTTGTTATAGAAAAAGGACCCACAGGGTGGCATCTAGCTGAAGTGAAAAACCTAACTCAGGTCCCTCTTGGCACCCTCTCTAGGAGGTTAGCCAGCTCTCTAGCCATCCATCTTTGTCAAGGCTTAGCTGGAAATCTCCATGGGGTAGAGTGGGTGGGGTGGCCTGGGGTCTCAACCAGCTCTTAGTGGAGTGAAGAGTGTGCATGTTCAAACTGGAGCCGGTTAGAGAGGCACACAAAAGACGGGCTGGTAGGCTGCCCCCTCCAACAGGGCAATAGGGCAGAGAGGAATTTGGAGAAGATCCCAGTGTTGTGAAGACCCGCCCAGTCACGCCTCAGAAGAGCTGAACTCACTCAATCCTCAGATGTAGCTGGCCTGGTGATAGGGTGTGCATGAGAAGTCAGGGAGGCAAGACAGTGTTGGGACTCGTCTCCAGCATGGAACAAGCAGGTCTTTGTGATGGAAGCTGATAGAAGAGGAGCCCAAGCTTACTGCCAGGGTGGCCTCTGGTATTCCTCAAGATGGCCATCATGGGAGTGGGAAAATTGGTCAAGGAGATGCTACTCCTGTTTTCTAGCATTGGTTCCATTGGGGTGATGCTGCTCAGCCCCACTGTCTAGAGGGAGGCTGACCCCTGAGCTCCAGCACTAAGTTCCTGGGCTCCTATCTTGTACTTAAGCCAACTCAGCGAGGCCATTTCACAAATGGAGCTGATGTCTCTAGAGGCAAAGAGTCGTCTTTAAGTTGAGGAAGAGTGCTTGTCTTGTGGAGGCTGAGTCTCAGGGGGGACATCCTGATTCTCAGAGTGAGGGGCTGTCCTGGAACTGAGCAGTATGTCTTACCCAGAGGGCCAAGGGGCAGCCCCTGGGGAACCTGTTGCTCTTCTAAAGATTTATTCAAGAAATGCATGGGCATCTTCTTTTAATTGGCTCTCAGCCATCCTCCATCTCCAGCTCTCTGTTTGGAGGGAGATCCAGGGCCATCTGCATCTGTGAAGACTCTGGAGCAAGGGCAGAGGATGAAGAAAGGACAGAGGGTTATGTGGATGAACTCATGAAACACTAGTGGTCCCTGGGCGACACAGGTCATAGATGCAGCATCCGATGGCCATGGTCAGCAAATGTGTCTCAGCTGTGCTAGGGGCTGTGACACAGGGCATTTGGGAGGCAGAGTCCTCCACCACTCTGGGTCTGTGCTCAAGTCCATGTGCATGAGTATGTGTGTCTCTGTGTGCGTGCATACATGTATGTACTTGTGTGTGCACACACCTTCCTTGGTCGCTGGACTGCTTCATTATAGGAATGTGGCTCACTCTGATTTCTCAAGTCACAGATGGGACTGTGGCTGTGGTTCCTAGTGAGGCTGCCTATGCCTTGAGCCCATTCTACCATTTGGATGGGTTAAGGCTTCCCCAAGTGACTTAGGAAAGCAATGGATGGGAGAAAGTTGGCTAGAGGCAGCAGCAGCAGCAAGAGGTGCAGCAGCAGAAAGAGGCCCAGGAGGTCCCATTTCCTGGAAATACGAGAGATGCACATATTCGAAGGGCAGTTGTCATTGGTGCTTTGGGGCTATGTTACTGTCTCTCATCTTCTTTTGTGTGCTCATCACTGAACCCCAATTTGCCCACCAGTCCGTTAACTGATTCTCATGCGGCTAGGAAGTGTACCAGCTGGGAGTCCCATAAACAGGTCAATTCTCTTGGCGTTTGTCCTTCAGTGTAGGATTAGCCCTCCTCCTCCTCTCCCCTTCCCACCCCTCTACATCTAGCCTTGGCCCCTGAGGCTTGTTAAAAACCAGTTCTTGGCCAGATGGCTGCAGCTGGCCCATTACCAGCACTCTCCTGCCCTCTTATGGCCGCCCCAGAGCCAGCCTCTGATTAGAGCCTTCCCAGGTCATGCCTGAAAGAGCAGGGGTCCAGAGAAGTGTCCTGGACCCTGGCTCATGGGAGAGACGCAGAAGGCTTGATTCTACCCCGAGCCAGGGACTCCTTCCCCAGGGACCACCCTTGCATTCTCCTTCCCGTAGGGAACAAAGACAGTCCCCTGCTCCGAAACTCAGTGCTTGTCTGTCTTGTGGCAAAACTGCAGAGTGACTTGCTGGCTACACTCTTGAGTCTTTCCTCCAAATTGCCCTCCTCAAACTCCATTTAAAGCCGATCCCACCCCACCCTCCAGCCCTTCCCCCTCCCCCACCGCCACCATGCTCTGTTTCAGCCTTTGGATTCCAGTCCCCACATTTTTGCTCCATTTCTCTGAAATGCTGGTCCAGGGCCAGCACTCTTCATGACCCGCTCCCCACTTTGTGGGACGCTAGGAACATGGCAGGCAGTTTTTAATGGGGAAGCCACCTCAAGCCCCACTGCCTACCTCTAGATGTCTCAGCAGGGCCCATGGTGCTCCCAGAATTTTGTTCTTGGGTGTCTTATTTGGGGGGTTTGTCTCACTTGGTAGCTGTGGTATCCTTGGGTTAATGCAGTAACTGCATAATCGTTTATTAGATATATTGGGGGTTCTCCATCTGCACATGGGCTAAATGCCATTTGTGCAGGAGCTCTGTGTCGGCCCCCTTATGGCTTCATTAGCATCGTTATTACAAGGTAGCAGGTGCGTCAGGAAAGAATTTATTTGAACCAACATTTTATCCTTTAAAACAAGAGGTGCACACAGCCAGATGCACCACCTTGGAGAATGGTTTGGGGGTATGGATTTGCTTTTTGTCCCCTTTCTTTTCTTTCAAGGAGTGTTTCCTGGGCATCTTTATCTTCTTGCCCACAATCCCTCATTTTCTGGAAGAGCGCATGGGCTTTGTTCCTCAGCTAGAATAAGGCTCCCAAGGGCCAGGCTTAGGGCTTTCCCATCTCCAAGCCTGGCCCAATTGCTGTGTACAGTAGGCGCTCACAGGTGGAACCAAACCTGACGGCTGCTGTGTAGGGAAACAGGAACGTGCCTAGACTGGAAGGGCAGGTTCAAGTTCATAATTACCTAGCACATGGGGTAATTTGGGGCCATGACCAGCTCCCTGCTCTGGGAGTCTCTCACCCTCTGCTGCCACTTTGCCAGAGGATCCCAGAGGAAACACCCTTTGGAGTCTCCCAGGGGTGCTTTCACCTGAGATTTGCTCCAAGAGCCCTGGGTGTATGAATGACACATGGATGCTTCTCAGAAAGCCATGTGGTGCCTCCAGGAACCCTGTGCTTGGAATCTGGGCTCCACCTCCCGTCCCAGCCGTACCGTTTCTGAGCTGTGCAACTTTGGGGGGAGTCACTCCTCATCTCTGACTCACTGCTTTCTGGGTGATAAAATGAAGATGCCCAAAAGTCCCTCCACCAGGAGCAGCGTCAGAGCACAGGGTCAGCCAGGATTGACCGGAAAGCCTACACGGTTCCTCGTCTTCCACGATGATTTCCTAGCTCACCTTCATTTCAAAATAGTAACTGACCTTGAAAACTGATCTCGTTCCTTTCTCTTCCTCTCTCAGGCAATCGCTCATTTCCAGTGTGGTCTCTGGGTCTTACCATCCTTCATTAGAAAGTGGAGGCTATTATACAACTCACAGGGCTGTATGAGGATTGGAATGATGTATAGTTCCTGCTGTCAGGCTCACACATAGAGCATGCTCAGTAGAGGCCATGCCACTTCGGTTCAAAGGTCATAGGGCTGGACTAGAAATGAGCTGAATCTCCAGATAGGAGGTAATGTCTGGTTATCCTTGAGGGGGTGTTAAGACTGAATGAGCAGAATTAGAGAAATGCTATGTAGAGTAACTGAGGCCACAGTTCCTGACCTATGGTGTTGCTACAAGTGTTTGCCTGGTGCCTGGCCTCTACTGGTAGAGTTCTATTTAAATCTCCCAGGCATTCATGGCTAGCCTCTGCCCTTTTTCACATGACCTGCTGGTGAGGTACACCCTTGACTGGAATTGTAGGGGTGATCCTGGCCCCATCTCGTGCGTGGTGACTCTATGCCTGCTCTAAGTTATGTAGTGAGAGAGGACAGACCACCAGTTAACCCTCAACAAGGCAGTGTTTCAGGATCCAGGCCGTCTTCAAGATCTGTCCCATAATCTCTCTTACTGATCACCTCCCAGAGCCTAGGCATTTGGAAGCAGGATCCAAGGTCACATGCTCCTTGACCGAATCCTGCTACCAGGAGTGCAAGAATGGCCTGCTTGGGTGTGGCTTTTGCATCCCCTGTCAGCTCTTGTTCGGGTTTATGTCTCCCTCTGGATGGGGTGCACAGGAGGGACATGTCATGTGACCTACTATTCAAACTGAAGCACTTCTGAGAGCAAAATGAAATTGTGTTTCTTTCTTTTTTTTTTTTTGTTTTTTTGTTTTTTCAAGACAGGGTTTCTTTGTAGCTTTGGAGCCTGTCCTGGAACTAGCTCTTGTAGACCAGGCTGGCCTCAAACTCACAGAGATCCACCTGCCTCTGCCTCCTGAGTGCTGGGATTAAAGGCGTGCGCCACCACCACCCGGCGAAATTGTGTTTATAAATACATGGGATAACAGGTGTGAGCAAGGCAGATTGAAGTGTTGTCCCTTGAGTTCTAAGCCATGGCTGAAGATTGCAGATATGGGCCAGGGCTCAGCTGCCGTCACCTGTAGGACCCTCCCAACCCCCAAACTGGATGCAGTTGTGTGGATGCAGAGATCCACTCTGCCTCACTGCAGGCTGGCCAAGCTGCAGACTCTGTCAGGCATGAACCCTTCCCATGGGGAGTCCGTGTGACATATCAGATGCCCAGACACATCCCTGGGCTTCTGCCAAGAACTAACGCTAGGAGCTCTCTTGGGATGGCAGAGTGGTGTGTGGTCTGCAAGGTTCTACCACCTTCTGCAGCTCATTTGCTCCTTCTGATATTCTCAAGAAGAAGGCATCAATACACCCACTTCATAGGCAAGGAAACTGAGGCCCAAAGACAAGAATCTGTTCCCAATCCCATAACTACCAGGTGGCTGCGTGGGACATTGGAGCTGATACAGGCCTTCACCTCTTTCCTCCAGGACCCACCCTTTTCTTTGGGCCAGAGCCTCATGCTGCAGCCTGAGTCAAGTGTTGAGAATGGGAGTGGACTTAGGTGATGAGGATTATGAATATTTGCTGAAACCTCAGGGTGAGTAAGAGGCTGGTTCTGACTCAATGCAAACACCTTCCCTCAAGGAGAAGCCTTGGACACTGGGCTAATAACACTGTAGGAGATGCATAGCTCCGGTCTCTGGGGACGATGATCTGGAATGTTCCTTGGCATTTACAGTGATCGGTGGTAAATGTTTCTGTTTACTTCTCCGCATTCTCTAGTCTTTTAGGTTCAACTTGTCTCTGTTATTTTCCCAGTGTCTTGGAAGTGTAACAAGGAAAGGGATTGGTACTGAGCAAGTTCCTACTGTGTGTCTAAGACATGCTCTCCTGAAATCCTCCGCATGAGTCTAAGAGAGCTCAGGTCCCAGATGAGGGACAGTCTGGTGTCCAGGTCACACATCCAGGAAGGAAGAACCAAGGTGTTGGACTGAGTGTGACTGGTGGCTTCCCCTGGTCTGAGTGTGACTGGTGTCTTCCCCCGGTCTGAGCATGAGTTTCACAGGGAACAGGTCCCAGAAGCCAGCAACACGGCTCAGCAGGTGAGCGTGCTCTACAGCCTGACCGCCTTCATTCGATCCCTGTAACCCGTATAAAAGTAGGAGAAAACCCAGACTCTGCCAAGTTATCATCTGGTCTCCCCACTTGTGCTATGGTACTCCCACACATCAGTCATAAATGAAACAAACAGACAAACAAAAATGAAGTCAGCCACACCTTGGGCTGGAATTTTAAGCCACATTTAATTGAGCCAAAGGTAGAAACTGTCCCAAGAAAACGAGGGGCCCTTGAAGACCTTAAAATTTACTTCTAGGATTTTAAGGGCAAAGCTCTTCTAAACAGCTGACAAACATCCATGAAAGACATTTTAGCATTAAATAAAATTCAGCATCTTTTCATTGCTACTGTCTTAGAGCCAGATATACATGGGGTTGGGGAAGGCTAGTAAGGCAAACCTGGAACTCAAGATGGGGATGGAGGACTTCTGGTGCCACCATCCTAGCACCCTCATGCTACTGTGGTAGAAGAAGAGTCCTCTGGTGAAGCTGTCAAGGATACCCAGGAGGCATTGCTTCCAGAGCCTTCCTTTGGAGCTCATCCACACTATCATTCCTAAAGGTTCTGAGAGGAAGAAGTGCTGGCTTAACTTTCTTCAGTTCAAAACTTTTCTGAACTTCTTTGGCGATGTCTCCTCCCCTAGCACCCTCTTGCCCCTGGGGAATGTTTGTTGACCTCCTAGGAATAGTCCATGAAGCCCCTTTGGCCAGCAGGCAGCTCCGCAGTGGGCGGGCAGAGGAACACACCCTCTTTGTTCAGCAAACCATCAGCCTCTGCTATGGGGGCTGCCAATGCCTCTCTTTGCTCTTTTGGACAGAAAACGTGTTTGCTACGGCTAGGACCTAGCTTGGCTGCTTTCTTAAAATGGGTGTCTTTCCAAATTGGGGGATTACTCAGACCTCTCAGCCTTTGAGCTAGAGGGATCCCTCGGGTCAGCAAACAAGTGTTGGGGCACGTGAGTGCGGAGCAGCAGGGCTCTCCGAACACGTGCAGGAACGCTTTCCAGCAGGAGGCTGATGCTGCCTGAATTCTAATCAGGTGAGCACACTGGAAAACAGCAGAAGAAGGCCCTTTGCCGCCGGCGCACAGGCCACTGCTTTCCTCTGTGCCAAGCTCGCCCTGCTAGGAGCCAGACCAGCATTCGGGTGCGGGGTGAAGAGGGGACAGTAACTGTTTACAGGACCCAGGCTCTAAGCCTGGACCTCATGGCCATGGCCTCTTCTCAGAAGTGACACGTAGCCAGGGCTGTTTACCCAGCAGAGCCAGTGTAAGAAGGCCACTTAGCTTGCCAGGGTTGTGGTAAATTGAAATGTCTGCATGGGTGTGGCGACATTTTTTTCTAGGCTGGGAAATAGCTTGGCAGTGTGACGAAGAGGATGCTCTTTTGTGTCCCACAGTCCTGGCCCGGCCTCAGGCTTTGTGAGCCACCAGCTCTTTTGCAATGCATAGATCCCCCTGAGCTTGGCTTTCGTGTTGGGTTGTCAAGAATCTGTGGGAGTCTCTGCAAACTTTACCAAGTAGTCTCTTCTGAGTCACGTGCATCTCAATGTCACTCTTCAAGTTACCTGCTGGAAACAGTCCCACAGAGGCTGAACTGCCTCCAGCGTTCCTGGGTGGAGCTGGTACCTCTGCTGAGGCCTGTTCTATAGAGCCCAGGTCTTGGCCTCTTCATCTCTGCTAGAGAAATGTCCTTCCTCCGAGCACCTGGAAGGGAGTTCAGGGCCCCAGGGCCTCCAAGTTCCCTCTCAGGACGTGTGCTAAGGTGCTCCAGAGAAAATGTGGGGAAGGGAGAAGTGGCCTTCTCTGGCCTGTAGGCAGCTGTCCTCTAGGGGTCATGAGGGTCTGGGTCATGGTAGAGGTACAGTGGCTTTGTTGCTGTGTTGTGACTAGTGCTGGGGACGTCTATCAAACTCACTGTTCTATTATCTCACTCTGTCCTCCCAACAGCTATATGAGAAGGGAGCAACCAAAGGTCTCATTTCATAGTTAGGGAAACTGAGGTACAGAGGGAAAAATGTATAAAGTTACACATTAGCAAGCATCGTTAACTGAGGCCCGAACTCAGAGTGGCTGACCCTGGGCACAGCTGCCCTACATGGTGCTGGCTTTTAGCTCTGGAAGGCTGAAGGGGGAAGGTGTGGCCTTGCTCTCAGGCCAGGCCTGCCAAAGAAGAGATAGGCCCTCATATCGTAGGAAGCCACAGACTACATACATCTACCTCAGGTCTCTTCCGTCTGCATCCAGACCCAAGGGCAGGGTGTGAGAAGAAGATGCATTAGTTACTCTTCTTGTCACTATGATCAAAACCCATCAAGAATCATCTTAAGCGGGGGGTGGGAGGGGGGTAGGAAAGGTGAGGGGGGTGGGGTGGGTAGGGGGAGCAGATTTTGGCTCAGAGTTTTAAAGATACAAACCTGCTGTGGTGGGGAGGTTGAGGTAGTTGGAGCAGGAGGCAGCTGGTCAGGTCGCATCCACAGCCAGGAATCAGAGAGCTGCCAGGATCGTCTTCCAAAGCAGCACCACTAGCTGGAGTCCAAGCAGTCAAACACAGCGGCTGTGGGAGGCATTTCACATTCAAACTACAAGGGTGTGTGTGTGTGTGTGTGTGTGTGTGTGTGTGTGTGTGTGTGTGTGTGTGTGTGCTTGATTTCATCAGGGTTTATTTTTTAAATCATAGCAGCCCCCGAGCCTTTCCCTGTTCAGAACTCATACGTTTCCTCATACAGAATCTCTAGTCCTTCTTGGTACTCAGGGTTCCAGGACCAGGATATTCCAAGGGAAGTCAGGGCACAAACTCAGCATGCTTGGAAGCACTAGGCTGTGGAGAGGCTGTACTGGGAAGAATGGATGAGTGACAGCTGTTCACACAGGCTGAGCCCAGCAGGAGGGGAAAGGCACCCATTTATCTCTTGGCTCCTTTGAGACATTTTGCTAAGGGCCTGCTGTGTCAGGCACCGTGATTGGCACTGGGGTTAAGGACAGATCTCAATGAACTTGAGTTTTATCTCCGTCTGAAGCCGGTCACTAAACTTCCGGGCATCGAGGTCCTTCCCTTCTGAGTGAAGCACAGCTTCTGAGCTATAATGAGGCCTCCGTGAAGTTGCAGACACCAGATACTGAGAATAGTGCGCGCCTGTATGAGCGCTGAACAAATGGTGGCAGTTAGTGCTATTATTATCTCTGTCCTTGGGAGTTGACTGTCTGGTGAGGCACAGACATTAAAGGAAGTAGATAATTTCCTGATGATTTGGGGCCAGGAAGTGATGCTGAGTTGCTCGGAGCAATGAGGTCAGAATTCCTGCCTCCTTGTGCTCTCTGAAAGGTATTGGAGTCTGGGGCTGAGGCCAGCTTCAAACACCACTGCTCTGGCCCAGGGGAACCAGGGCCCAGGATAGGTTCCCATGCCACTTTGGCTGTTTTCACCTTTTAAAATTAGGAGGGCAAAGCCTGCTTTGCAATTCTGCAGTGCAGACAAGAGGCAATGAGATGGGAAATCCAAATGGCCAAGTGAATATATAAGAGCAAGACATTTAGTGGCACGAGAACCAACCATTCGTGAAGGGATCGTCCCCTGGCAGGTGACAAGCGTTTGGGAAGCAATGAAGCAGAAAAAGACCCTCACTCCCTGGCTGGTGCAGTTCTTCTGAGGAACTCTCAGCTGTGAAGACAGGCTTCACTCCCCCATGGCAGGACCCAGTTCCCAGGTATCACCTACTTTACTTCATTCATGATCTTAGGCTCCAGTGGCTCCAGACATTCTCTACCTCAGTTAAACCTATGGTTTTCTTACCTTCTGAGTCTTGTTAAAGAAAAGAAATGATTTTTAGCTTTATATTGTCCGCTTTTTACCCCAAAGTTATCTCCCGGAGATATTTTTTACAAACTGAAATACAGTCTTGAAGTAAATTGTGGTGTGTTTGGAAAACCATTTTTTTGGGAGGAAGAGTGCGTTGGACTTGGGGGAGACAGGGCTGAAGCTAGAGGTGACTCGGGGCTGCTGATTGGCGGGGACATTCTTGGGTAGCGCCATGGTCTGAGCCACAATGCTGAGCTGAGACGGTGGGGAGAACCAGGGTGAGAAAGAGGAGGGCGACGGGATGAGCTAGCCCCCTGCGGGTGTTGAGATCACTTGGTGGTCTTGTCTTATTGGGATAATGGGTTGAATGGTAGATTCTCAAAAGATCTGTCCACCCCATAACCCCAGAAACCTGTGAATGCGACTTTATTTGGAAAAGGGGTCTTGAAGTTGTGACGGTCTGGGTGGACTCCAAATCCTTATAGCAGAGTGGAGAGAACCCTGGAAACAGAGAGAGCTTGGAGTTTGCAGCTAAAGCCAGGAGTGCATGGGCTTCGGGAACCTGAGGAGAGGGGGGCTGTCTCCTGAGGAAGAGGGTCACTCTTCTTTGGTGTTTTGGACTCTGGCCACAGGAACTATGAGTACATACATTTCCGTGGTTTTGCATCCCCAAGTTTGCGCTGGCTTACTCCAGCACCCCAAGAACCAAATGCAGTGGGTGTGGAACCAAGTGTGAGAACCTGGGGCGAGGAGCTGAACCCACGAAGACAGCGGCTCCAGAGCAGGGGGGGTCTCTGGTGGCACTGCGTCTAGGGTGGGCTATGCGGGACAGAGAGATGAGAGTCCAGAGCTTTTCATCTCCACCTTCACACAGCCTGAGCACAGGCCCAAGAGGAGATTCCCGAGTGGCTGGTTAAGCCCCGGTCTGGGTAGCCCTCCCATTCATTCCTGCTTCTTCATCCTTCCCGTTATGGTTCCTGCTTGTCATGGTCACGAAGAAGAGACTTCCCCAGGTGACTTGAGGGTGTGTGAGAACACAGCACTGGGCTCATCTTACCGGCAGCCAGGTCACACTGGAATCGGATGCTTTAACCCCTGTCCCAGCAGATGCTCGGGTTTAGGGCAGTGTTGGTGGCTCTGGGGAACTTCCCAAGGCCACAGACTCTCTGACAATGGAGAGCAGCGCCTGGAGCTGGAAGGGGCTTTCCGAATCTCCGAGGACTGCGTTCCTACCCTCAGTTGCTCTGTCCTCTCACTTCTGACCCATGCTTTCTCCTAAGCACCAGCGCGCACCAGGCAGCCTCCGGCTGTAAGCACAGACCAAAAAGCTGGGAAAGACTGCTGTGTTCTCTAACAGCCCGGCAACGCCTGCATCTTTTCTCTCTCCTCTTTCCTGCTACATGTGTGTTTGTGGTTGTGGTATTGTATTGGACACATTAATGTAGTCATATTTTTTTGCTAGTAAAATTGCTCCTGGCTTATATAATGGGATTAAATTTATCAGTATTTCATGGTGTTCCGCAAAAAGCCCCATAACTTCCAGGTGCTCAGCCACATGGACAAGTTTGAGAACCACTGATCTATAATGAAGGGCGAAATCACTGAACACAGAAGCAAGCAGGATGTTTGAAGAGAAATAAAAAACCATTTGTCGTGAATCCTTCAGCATTCCGGAAGGCTGTAACTGCGCATGTGTAGGTGATCTGATCCTGCAGGTTATTTGAGTTTTTCAGTAAGTGTTTGGGAGGCTGGGAAGATGGCTCAGTTGATGGTGCGCCTGCTGTGTAAGCATGGAATGGCAGTGTGGTGGCCCTTCTTGGTTGTCAACTTGACTATATCTGGACTGCAATCTGGAAATGGAGGACACACCTGTGAGAGGTTTCCTACTTGTTTTGAAGCGGACTAGAAATGGTTCTAGCCCAGACCTTTGAGGTGGGAAGACGCAGCTTTCCATCTGGATCCGGAGGCGGGAAGACTCACCTTTAACCTGGGCCACACCTCCTGCTGGAAGCCCATATAAGGCCGTGGACTCAGGAACCTTCAACTCTTTGCCTGCCTGCTCTCACCTTACTAGCACACCCACTCCTAATCTGGCTTTGGAGCCTACTTCTTCAGGATTCTAGCGTACACAGAAGACGAGCTGAGACATGCAGCCTTGTGGGAAGGAACAACTACGAGATTCTTGGACTTTCCCTTCACAGCTAGACATTGTTGGATTAGCTGGACTGTGGTCTGTAAGTCATTGAGAGAGAGAGAGAGAGAGAGAGAGAGAGAGAGAGAGAGAGAGAGAGAGATTCCATAAGTTCTGTGACTCTAGAGAGCCCTGACTAGTATACTGAGTTTGGATGTCCAGGACCCACATGAAAAAGTAGGAAGGTCAGAAGATGCCTGGCATACATCTCTGGTTTCCACACACATGCACACACATATGCTATGCATACGTACATACACTACATGCATATACATACAAAGGTATTTGGATATACATCACATCTAGTAGACTTGGCATGAGATGTCCTTGAGTACCTCCTTTGGCCCCAGAGGTCAACTAAAATATCAGCCTCATTGCATTGTGAACCAGTTGTAGCCCTAATAAGTAAAGGTCATACTTTGATTTCCTTCCGGCTTGTCCACATAGCTAGATACTGTCTGTGAAAGCCACATCACAGCTCTTGTGGGCCACCTGTGGTCAGCTGGCTCTGGAAGACTCTGAAGAGAGGAGGCCATCAGTCCTGGGACCAAGGCCATTGTTTCCTGACGTGAGCTGCTCCCTGCTGGGGGAAAATCACACGAAACCTAGGTCACCTTGTGGCCCTGAAACTGCTCTCTGCAGCTGTTTCTGTTCTGCTGAGGGCAAGAAGCTCGGATGCTGGCCCAGTGCCAGCATGCCTCCCTCAGCTTCTCCACACAAAAAGAGCTTGTCACAGCTGGAGTGTCGCATGCTTTCCAGCCACTGCAGCCCTGGAAGAGGAGACAGGTCAGAGAGGCTCGCTGAGGACTGCAGGGTGGTGTTTGCGGGCAAGAAGAGAAGTTAAGAGCCATCATACAATGGTGGGCAAAACAACTCTGTTCGTGCCAGTGCAGAATTATCATCCGTACGATGAGGATTAAAAAGGGTGCGGAAAAAGCAAGTGGGTGGTGGATGCACATTAGAGCTGGAAAGAATGGCTCGGAATAAGCCGGGAAGAAATGTTCCTTTGTAAAACGGAGTATGTTACCAGAAAGTGATACTGCCTCGGGGCGCAGGCATGGGATCATTTTCTCTGCCAATTAAAGAATCAAAAGGCAGAGGTGTCACCAGAAATCATGGAGGAGTCCCAGCAGGGCCATCAGCCTTTGCTGGGAAAGTCAGGGTCCCCTCTTAAGGCTCTTAGCTTCATTAACAAAGGAATTTACAAACAGACTCAAATGTAAGCTTGAGGGCAACCTATTAGAGTTTAAAGGAAAAGCTTCTGGGAAGGCAAGCTGTCGGTCTCACAGCTGCCCAGAGGAAGAAAAGAGAGAAGATAATGGCGGAGGGTCAGTCACATGGCAGCCACATGGTAGGGAGCGGAGATTCTAAAAATGGAGAAAGGAAGCTCAGAGCATTAGGAAATTTAAAAGCATGCTTGGGCTGAGAAAGAAAGACAGAAGAGAAGAGGAGGAAAGAGCTACGCCTTTCTGAGTCAGGACACAGATGAAAGAGCCTCCTAATGCCTCTTGCCTACGGACTTCTCCAGAGGGTGGAACCTCTTCTCCAGAGGAAGAGAAGGACCCAGGCCTGCACAGCCCTGGGCAGCCGACCCTGTGCTGGGGTTCCCCTCTCCAGAAGGGACTTAGAGGGACCAATGTTTTTGACAGTGTTGAAATGACTTGGCCTCAGCCAGAAACACAGACAAGGCGATGCAGTATAAACATTAGATCTTAAACAGTGACGGTTAATATTATTGGCTGTCTTGAAGAGTTCTAAGCGCCTCATTTTAACATCCTCCATTATGAGTCTAATAGAGAGGGAGGCACTCTGGGGACAGGGGTCACTGGGCAAGCTCCAGGGGCTTCCGGAAGGAGGGTGCAGGCAGCACCAGGGGAGAGGCAACTGGAAGCAGGTGCTTAGATGCAAGGGCGAAGGACAAAGAGACCGTTGGGGTCCCGGGGACCAGCTGAGGAGGCTGCACTTCCGTTGACTCTCGGGGAGGTGGGAAGCCGGCTCAGCAAGAAACAGTTGTCCAGAGTCAGCTCTGTTCCCATTCTCTGGGAGGCCCAGGGTTTCCACAAAGCCGTGTCAGCCTGTGAGGCAGAGGAGGCTGCCTATCTTCCCGCAGACTATGTAGCAGGCTCCCCGGACATGGAAAGATGGCTAACCCAGCTTTCCTCTCTCCGGAGAACATGTGGGTGCCTACCATAGAGGAAGATGTCGCCCCAACCCCTGCCTGCCAGGTTAAAAGCCAGCCAGATCCTCCATCTGCCCTCCTCTGTGTTTCATCCTGACCTCCCTACTGCTGGCACAGGGGCTCATCCCTACTGCCCTCCTCACTCCCTCGTGCAGGCTCCCCCCACTTCCTCCTGACTGACTCCTTCAGACCTGTGATACTTTAGCTGTTGGAACGCCATTGTGGGGCCTGTCTGACATTGGCAGTCCTATCTCCTCACCTCTGTCCTCCTGAGGCCTAGGCCCCAGGCAGGAACTCACTAGCTGGCCCCTTCTCCTCATGGCCACTAGCATCTGGGAATCAAGAGTGGGGTCTCACTCATCCCTATAATCCCCAGTGGTCCTTCCACTCAGTGCTCGGCACAGTACTTACGGCTGAGCGATTCTAATTCCCAGTGTTCCACGCAGTGCTGAGCGACTGAGTTAGAGAGTGACCATCTCCAAAGGATTTTCGTATCTGATGTGTCCCAAGGGGAACTTCTCAGAGTACTCAGGGAGGTTAGGTGATTTGTTTTGAGTCACACAGCAAATTAAGAAAATGATACCACTGAGACCCTGCCACAGCCTGGGTCCATGGCACCCCTGAGGGACGATAGATGTCCTGGAGCCTGGGCTGTCCGAGTTTACTCGGAGCTTGGGGCATCTGGCTGGTACAAGCTGAGGGCTGTCAGTCCTAGGGCTCTTGGAGAGAGAGAGAGAGAGAGAGAGAGAGAGAGAGAGAGAGAGAGGAACCAGAGGCCTTTAGGAACCAAATATTAGTGCTCGCCTGACCCTGCCTGTAGTGGGGCTGTTGTCTTGCTGAAGTGTGCGCTTTGTGGTGCTTGGTGCTTACAACCATGTCCAGCAGAAGAAAGGCACAGAGATGTTGGGTTGCCTGCTCAAGGTCACACAGCTACTCAGTGACAGAGCTTAAGAGCCATTTATTTCCTAAGGTCTTTGACACAGAGATCATGCCAGAGCCTAAAACAAATCCACCCCCAGGATGGCTGCTGCTCATGATTTAAAGGGCCCAGCGGTACTTAATCTTGCTTCTGGACTTCCTCATTTTAGAAAATGTAGAGATTTAAGAGCCTATAAAACTGAGCTATAACATGGCCTGACAAGAGTCTTGCATGGGCTCTCTATCCTGGCTTCCTTTTGCTCAGGGGTCTTGATATTGTCCCAGGTCACTCCAGGACACTTCTGTAGTCAAATTAAATGTGCTGGCCTCCGTTCATCCTCAGGGACCCAATGGGCCATCACGTCCTTGCCAGGACCCCAGTGAGCTTCTGAGTGATGATGTGCGGTTCTCAGTAGGACCCCCGTATTCTTCAGGACTCTTAAGATGATGGTGATGGGGTAGCTGCAGCAGCAAAGGCAGAATGACACTGGGCATCAGGGCACAGCTTGGTGACAAAATCCAATGAGCACTGAGTATCCACACAGGGGTCATGCTTTGGTGGCCACAGTCAGGCACAGGCCCACAGAGGCAGTTTGTAGCTATCAGAAACCCCCTCCTAATCTGTTTCCATACTCACACCCTGAACATCATTTTCCAGTCAGGTCTCCAATACATTGTACAGGTCTATAAGGTCTGTCTGACAAGCAGGATGCGTGCATCCCCCAGGAGCTGTGAATGTCGTCTATGACGTGATTGGAAACTTAAAACATTGTGTGTACTGTGTGTGTGTCTAATTTGTTTTTGTGACTTGGTTGTGCAGTTCTATGGTGTGAACTCTGTGGATCACAACACTGTGTTGCAATGTCACAAGTCTGGACCCCATTGCATGTGGCCCAAATTGGATGGAAGGATGGACAGACAGAAGGAGGGATGGTAACAAGGAAGGGAGAGAAGGAGGAAGGAGAAGAAGGGCAGATCTTATTGATTATGAAAATGACCCCAGTTCTTCTACCTGGATCCAAACCTTCCCAATGTGACTTTTAAGCTCCTTGGTTAGAGAAGCGGCATGCCTGGTCCATCCATTAAATCTAGGAGGCACTTGTGACTTGCTCTGGCTCATGGAACTCGGTGGAAGTGAGTGTTACCGGTTCCCAGAAAAGGCACAACATCTCTTGGAATGTTCTCTCTTATGGAGACATGTTCAGCTGCCAAGTGAATAAGTCCAAGTTGACCTAGTTATGACAGACATGTGGGTCAGTCACATTTCCTCCCTTCTCCCATCCATCAAATGTCACCCACGTATGGGAAAGACTCGAGCTGGCTAGAGGCTGTTATGAGCCCTGGCAGGGTCGGTCACACATGGCTTAGGTCTGCTCAAGGCAGAGCCAATCACACAGGGACACAAATGTCAGCTGCTCCTAGAGCGCTTAGCTAAACAAGGCCAGTCATGTCACGGTAGCTACCGGCCACAAGGCAGAGACCATGGGAATCTATCTGTGTGTTCCAGGCCGGCATGCCTGCAAGCTTCAGAGTTTGAAGGTTCTTCTTGGCCCCTCTCTGTCCTATACACCTTGCCACATCCTTCTTAGAGGCTTTATCCCATGCACAGATTCTGTCCAAGGCCACACCATGACATTGTGAAGCCCTTCCAATGCAGTCCAGCCAACCCTTCCAGTGCCTCTCTGAGTGCAAGATCTCATGGCAGTCTTGTGGCAGTGGAGGAAAGTAGCACAGTTCCTACCTTCACCTACTTGGCAATAAGAGCAATATTAATGATAACGATGCCTGCGCAGTGTTGGGTGATACGTCAAATGCGTTCACGTGTTTTGGGGATCTGAACTTACAGCACAGCCTCACGGATGCAGATGTGGCTACCACTGAGTGTTGGCTGTGTCCGCAGCTCGTGATGGAAGCTGGTGAAACACAAATATCTATCTTGGTGTGCTGGTTAAGATTCTCCCTTCCCAAAAAGTTGTGGCCTTTGAACCCACTCCCTTTATGCTGATTCCTGATAGTGGACATCCAGCTTGGCGTTAGTGTGGAGGAACGCTGTGGGGTCGCGTCTTGGGCGTCTGTGTGCAGGCAGGTAGGAGCCTGGCTAGATCGAGGTCCAGACCTGGTTCCGTGTTCCAAGTCACAGGTTGGAGGATGGGGGCTAGCCTGAGAGAGTGCAGATGGAGAAATCCAGACTGATGGGGAGGTTTCAGGAAGTGCAGCCTAAGGAGAAGCTTGAAGAGAGGCAGAGGGCAGTTTTCCAGCTCTGGGGCACAGCTTCCCCTTTGTCAGTTGAGCAGAGCGAGGGGCAGGCTGGCATTTCAGAACTGGGGTGGGGGCTGTCCCCCCCCCGCTTAAGAAGCTACTGTCTAGCTCTGAGGCACATAGTCTGGCAGGTTCTTCCACTGCCCAGAGCCCCGGGCCAGGACACAGCTTCTCAACCTCCTCCTTCTTGAGTTTCTGTGAAGAGCAACAGGTCGCGCCCATCTTTGGAAGACGGAGGTGTGGCAGATGGACGCATGCTGCAGTCAGTACCGGGGCCTGGTGCTGCCGAGCACGGAGAAAGCATTGGTTCCCAGGGCACACCTTCCCATAGGGACCATCGCCAGGGTTACAGAAACCTTGCCTGCAATTACACGGTGACCTCTATAGAAATGTGGCGTGTAATTTACTGTTCTGCTCTGAAGAGGACATTCCCCCCACACATACACTTTTTTTTGTCACGATCAGTGGCTCATCCTTCACAATTAAAGAGTGCAAGAGCCACAGATTGGCCAGAGACAGCTGCGGAGGTGGGTAGGGAACTCACAGTGACCACACCTAAAGGGTAGTCAGAATAGCGGTGCCACAGGGTAGCATAGGGTGCAGGTGGCAAGGAGGATAACGGTGATCTTGGTTGGCATTTATTGAGTACGTACTGTGTGCCAGAGACTAAGCTTTTCATCTATTACCCCATTTAAACCTTCCAGCACCCCATTGTGGTAGACGCTCTTTGAATAGAAAGCAACTAAATCATAGTGTTAAAGTAACAGCCACGGTCACACAGACAGGAAGTGGCGGAGCTTATGTTTGAACCTTACCTCCTGTAAGTCTGAGCAGTCCCATCTTCTCTGTCTGCAGTGGGCCATCTGTCTGTCTGTCAGTCACGTGCAGTTCCTTAGGGATGATGGCATCGAGGAAACTTTCAAGAGTGAGCAATCCCGCCATCTCAATATATTGATTCCTCCTACTGAAGGAGGCAGGAGAGAAAGATGACTCCTGCCTGGCAGCATAAATTACCTCTGTGCCCTTGGGTTTTGTGTCACCATGCTGCCTCCTTGCCATCCAGGTGTGGGCTGGCCTGCTGCAGATCTGTGGCTTCGGAGCGATTCACGAGCGGCACATGGCGAGTGCTAGGACAGCAGCTTCCACGCGGAGCCTGGACAAATGGCAGCACAGAGCAGAGGGCAAGGCAATTTACAAGGAATCTTAGCAACCAGGCACCGGGCAGTAAACCAGAAAATCGCCAAGGAAGCCCAGCAGAGCATGAGCTAAACGGATTGCAGGATTTGTGAACCAGTTTACACCCATCAGAGGAGGGGCAGCTCGGAGAGCCACAGCCAGCGACGCAGAGGCTGTCACCTCTGTACACTTGTTGAAGGGCAGTGAGGACGTAGACTCTATTGAGGGCCAGACAGGCAGGAGCCTCGGGAGCACTCCCGAGAGGGCTTCAGGCCTGATTTGGGAGCACCTATCATTGCGCCCGGGAATGGATGTCGCGTGCAGTGGGAGGCTGCGGATGCAGAGGCTCTTTCCCCTGATCCAGGGAATCAGTCAAAGAGAAATGGACCACTGTTGACCAGAACAGAAGCCCACCCTTCATGTCCATCCCGAGGAAGAGGAAGTAGGCCCTCTTGATCATGTAGGGCACCTCACTGGGAGGGCAGAGAGGCTCATGGGGATACGGGAAGCAGGCAGATGAGCGAGGCACCGTCTGTGAAGGATGGCTTTGGCGCACATCTGCTCAGAAGCACATTGTCCTCCAGGGACAGATCCACTTGCCTCCAGGACCTGTAGAGTAGTGGGACCCAGAGGAACAGGTTTCCGGGATATAAACACGTCTTCTGGTTAAACAAGAGCCCTGCAAAGACATATGCAGGTGAGCATGTCACTTCCAGCCATACCCCAAGCAGAGCACTGGCTCTGGTTCCATGCAGCCCAGGTGCTTGAGTGCCAGGGTGATGAAGCATGGCAAGGTGCAGAGTTAGTTGCAAGCAGTATCACCTCACGTTAAACTGTGCATGCATTTCCCTATGGAAACTGAATTACCACTCATGAGATAATGAACTGATGAGAATGGTTTCTTCTCCATCATGGTCTTAGAGACTTCACTCCATAGTTGGGTACTCATTGCTTTTAGGCCTTTGGCAGGGTGCTGAGTGGAAATGCCAGGGCATGTGTGACAGAGTGAACTACCCACCTCTTAGCCAGGAAGCAAAAGAAGAGAAAGGTACTGGAGTCCCACAATTCCCCTTAAAGACCCTCCACCAATGACTTAAGGGTGCATATCTACCTGCAGGTCCCATCACTCACTGACAGCACCATCCTGGGAACTGAGTCCTCAACACTCAGGTCTTTAGGGGGCATTTCATAGTCAGATGATAACAAGGACCAAGGTGCTGTCCCAGCAGTGCGATTCTTGCTGATACGCCTGCAAAGTGGGCATGAAGTCATAGCATGGGGAAGAAATAGCTTTCTCCATCTTTCAGTGAGAGCACCGGGGCCACAGTTCTCTGGGACCACACCCAGCTCTGCCCCATTGGCTTGGTGTTCTGGGTTGAGTGTGTACTCTTCTCCACGGGTTCTTGTGTCCGAACCCCTGGTTCCCGACTGGCGGTGCAGTTTGGGAGGGTTGTGGCTCACTAGGGGTGAGCCTTGAGGTGTTGTGGCCTGGCCCCAGCTGTTCCCTCTGTGCTTGTCTGCCTGCTCACACAGTGCTGCGGCAGCATCCCATGCTCGCGCCGTATCTTACCCCACCTTCACACCGCCATCCCTCAAGCTGCCATCCCTCACGCCGCCATGCAGGACTGGATCCCTTTGAACTGTGGACCCAAACAAAGTCTGCCTCTCTTAAATAGTTGCTGGTCAGGCATTTTGTCACAACAATTTGAAAAGTAACTAATATACTTGGTGACTTCCTCAGAGCACTCGAGCCCTGCCCTGGAGGAGCAGAATGAGCCAGACTTCCTATAAGCTACCCAGAGCTCCCCAGTATGTCAGTCAGTGCCCCATGTGTACAGCAAGGTGGTCACAGCACCTGCTATGTAGTTCTGTAATTCCCTTCAGTAACACATGTGGACACTTGATGCGGGGCCTGGTGTGCTGTTAGCACATGGCTCAGTAGGTAGTGACGGTTTTCAGCATCACAGACTGCTGATCAGGAGTAAGGGGTACACATTCTGTTGATGCTCTGCATCCATGGGACAAGCTGCAAGCTCAGCACTGTGCATGAGCTGAGGTCTCTGTCACCTTCCTTCTGCTCTGACAAAAAAGTGGCTTAAGGAAGAAAGACTTCTTTATTTTTGCTTAGAGTTCTTGAAGAAGGTGTTAGTTTGTCATAGCAAAGAAGTCACGGCAGCAGGAACATGAAGCAGTCAGGAAGCAGAGAGATTCCACCATCTTATTCCCAAACAGGAAGTAGAGAGATTCCATCGTTTTATCTCCAAACAGGAAGCATAAAGATTCCATCTTATCCCCAAACAGGAAGCAGGGAAGCAGAGCGGGAACACACTTCTTCCAGTAAGGTTTCACCTTCTGAGGGTTCCCTAACCTTTCTAACAGCTCCACTTGACTGGAAATGTAATGTTCAAACACATGGCACCTCTGGGGGAGCATTTCATGCTCAAATCGCAACAGTTGGGGGTCTTGAGACAGACTTGGAATACAACAGAAGTGTGGCAAAATTTCTGGGGATCTTTGTCTGAAAAATCAAGTTCAGAGGATAAGACTGAGAATCAGGTCTTCCAGGAAGGCTGTTTCATAGTGTATCAGTCAGCTTTTGCTGTGTAACAAACAGCCCTAGCATCTCAGTGGTAGGCAGCATATTCTCTACTGATGAATCTGTGGGTCAAGTGAGGACATTCTGCTCCATAAGGCTCCATGCTGAAGGAGCTGAAACTCTCATGGCCTTGGCAGAAGCACAGAGTAACAAGCAGAAGGTCACTAGGCTTCACAGGTCTTAGGCTTGAAGCTAGCACACCCCTGCTTATGTCCCTTCAAGTGACTAAAGCAAACCACAGAACCAGGCTTCAAGTTAAGAAACAGAGTCTATTCTGATGGCATTGAGGTCCCAGCAGGGGTGTAACTGCAGAGAGGAGTGAAGAACTTTGTGTGGTGATTTCTTGTGGAGCAGTCTCTGAAGGGTGAGGGTGAGATAGGAGGCAGAAAGACCCCAAGGGACAGACATCAAAGTGGGGAGATGAACACTAGGGAAGGTCCAGGTGGGGCCTAAATGTCCCTTGAAGTAGCAGAGCTGTCCACTCCCATAGTTCCCAGCGCCCTGAGCAAAAGAGTCATCATTCAACAACCCCCTCCAAGCAGACCAGCCTGAAAACAGGGTGACTGTCATCCTCACAGGGACACAACCACCGCCACATCAGAAAGCCAGCGTGTATGATGGATTTACAAGACTGTCATGGATACAGGAAAATGCCTGGTTGATCCACCACATGACAGTCCATTCCTAAAGACCTCATCTGCTCTGCCAACCCCACTGTCCCCACATTCATCTTGCTATAGCTTCTTAGTCCAAGAGCTTGGAAATACCGGAAGGGAATCTGGGACTGGTGAGGGGAATTACCAATTAGCGCGGCAGTCAGGGTCTTAAAGGACTGGACTGGGGTCATGACGATTGTTTGTTTATTTATAATTTGGATTCCTTGGAACATCCAAAAAACTTTGAGATGATTTATAATTAAAAAGATAGGCCCTGTGACAGCAAGATTAAAGATAAAATATCCAAAGTCACACGGATGAAGGGAGGAAATGATTAAACCAGAAACCTAGCAGAAGATACTCACTGCAATTGCGCATTAAATTGAGCTAAAGCGAAGGGGGAAATGTGGTGAGTTATTGGATAAAAGAAAGTATAGCCATTTGTCAGGGGAGCCAAACTTTTCCCTGACACTCCATGTGAGTGCAAATTTATCATAAGAGTCGCAATGGAAGGGACAGAGAGGCACATAATAGACACTCTCTTCAAAGACTTTTGCAGAAGATGCAGAAACATTCTTCAGACAGTCGTTTATTATATCGACCCGGGATAAAAGCTAAGGACTTAGGGATGAACCCATCGAGATTTAATACAGCCTTGGCTAATGGCTTATAGATTGCTTCAGGCATGGTGTTTGGAAACCCAGGGCTAGAGCCAATAGCGAGAATCTTGGAGAGGTGTACATTCTCCTGGAAGCCACATGGAGACCAAACCCCTTGGCTAGACATGGTGAGTGTGGTTCATGCCATCCTGCAATGAGGATGGACTAGCAAGGCAGTGTCCCCAGAGAATAAGGAAGTCCGCTGTCTAAGAAGAGATGCGAAAGTCAGGCTGCCGAGCATAGAGAGTAGCCACATCTTCTCATTGACAGAAATAAAGCATCCAAGAGAAACAGGAGGGAATTGAGAACTCCATCCACTCCTTCCCAGAAGTAGTTTTGAGACTGTGTGAACTTAGAGGATTCTTTTTCTTTATAATGTTTTATACTGTAAAATATCTGTGTAAAACAACTGGGGGCTGGGGGAGCTGCTCAGTGGACAAAGTGCTTGCTTGAGCAAGTGTGAGAACCAGAATTTACAGCCCCAAAACTGATGCAAAGGCTGGGTAGGTGTAATGATCACCAGTAGTCCTAGCACTCAGGGGAAAGAAATAGGGAACCTCCTCTAAGCAATCTGGCAAGCTGATGAAATTGGTGACCTCTGGGCTCAGGAAGAGGCCCTGCCTCAATATATACAGTAAAGGGAATAAACCTGATGTCAACGTTGGGCTTCCATGTGAGTATGCTCTCTCTCTCTCTCTCACAAACACACACACACACACACACACACACACACACACACACACACACACACGGGACTTCATACACGTGCAAATGCAATACACACATGCACTAATGCCACACATACAGATGATGCAAAAAGCAAAAATGTTGAAAAGGATTTGTTTTCTAAGTCCTGATTTTTGACGTGTTTGGGTTTTAAGGAGGAACTGCAGCTACGACTTGTGCTCTCTTAAACCTCCTAGGCAGGTGGGAATGAGAATCTCAGAATCATGGCTTCTCTTCATCCCCGTCTCTGCCCCTCTCACCATATCCTAAACCTAACCCCACTTTCCTGATGGCAGAAACAAATTCCATGCCATTCACCTCACTGAGGGATAAAGAAGACAATGAACGGCATGGGTGACAGGGTGATCTACTGGACCTAGGGTGACATTGCATTGACATAATTTCTCTGGCAAGAAAACTGGCATTTTTGTCAAAAGTTTAAAAAAAGCATGTATCTTATCCCTGTCTTAGGTTTACATGTGGGAACTTGTCCTAAGGAAAGAATCGTGGAAATGTGTGACTGCTGAGCCATAGAGCATATTATTTATGTGGTGACACGGGAAACAACGTGAATATTGGCTTCCGGAGGTCTAGTTGAGTAGAGGTCGTAGAAAAGATGAGGCACCCATCCCGAAGGACAGCTTGAAGAATCCTGAAGGTGCCGGTCATTCTTTACAGCCTCTTCTAAGAGAAACGTGTGGGTTGGAAAGTCCACACACGGGGCCACTTCTATTTTGGAAAAAAGAAAAACTGGATGTGTCACTCAGGGTGTAGGTAATTTTTTTTCTTCTTCTGCCTTTGTTTCTGTGTATTTATTACAACTTCTTTTTGTTGGCAATAAGATAAAAGTAGAAGGAGCAGTCTCCAGCCAAAGCACCAAGTGTTATTCCATAGTCCTGTCTTGGAGGGCAGAGGAACATAGGATGAGGGGACTGAGACAAAGTCTTACTACGTAGCTCAGGCTGGCCTGAAACTCACTATGTAGCTCAGGCTGACCTGGAACTTGAAAACACCCTGACTCTATGGTGCTTGGACTGTAGGCAGGTGTTGGTGTGCCGGGCTTTACGGAGTTGATTTGGAGTAGGCTGGTCCTGGTTTCAGGGTCGGACGCTGTGCAGAATGAGACACTTGTAGGCCACCCATCTCTTGTCTTTTCTACCCTGTTCTTCTCTAGGTTCACAGGAGTCTTGTGAGAGGGCAGAGCCTCAGCAATCACCCTCCACTCCTTCTCCTGTGCCGACGGACAGGGGAGTGAAGAATTAGCTCTGGGTGATTACGGGGCTTGCTTCAAAATGGTGGCCTACTGGATTGAAAAATGATGGTGGCGAGAATAAGAACAATTGGTGGAGCTGACACCAGGTTAGCTTCTAAAAGATGACACATTCTTCTCTGGATAAACCAGTTTCCCAAAGGCCAGACCCCAAAGTGCTCCATGCCTCGTGTACACACGCCAAGAGATTTATTTGGCTTTTGTTATTAAGTTCAGCCCTTCGGAAATCCATCTCAGTCCAATTTCTGACTGTGTCGCTCCTCTTTGCAGACAGGCTAAGAGAGACAAACGCCTCTCCCCTTGGCGTCCCTGTGGCTTGTAAGCCACCAGAAGCAAAGGGACCTGTCTTCAAGGAGAAGAGTAAATTTGAACTTTTTGTTGGACAGTGTACCATGGAATTAAGGGACAACTATTTGAGATAAAAACAGACGGAGGAAAAATGTCGTTGCGGCACAAGAAAAGACCCGTAGACCACAGGAATCCTGAGTTTGAAGAAGTCCAGATCAATCTGGGAAAGGGCTTCATTGTCTGTAGCCCAGAGCTGTGGGTGGGAGTTGAGAGTTATCTGGGTGTTTTATGGACAGTGAGAGGACGGGTCTGTATGACACCGTGTGTTGGATGCGCATGTGAGGCGCTACAAGGCCTCACACACCCACAGGGAGCAGCTGGCGATATTCACCTCTGAGACATGTGGAGACCAGAGTTCAGAGGAGTCGAGTAGCCTGTCTGAAGCCACACAGGGAGAGAACAGTGCCTAATTTTCACCGAGTAGCTCTCCTTCGGCACCAATGTTTATTGTTGACAAATTATGGAAACAACTGGGCATGGATTTGCCTTAGCACTGACCAAATGGTACCAACTGTTTGCCAGAGGCACTTAATTTAAACATTTCAGTGCTTTCTCTTTCCCGGTGCCTCCATTGCTGGCTTTTGAGCTTGCAAGCGTTACTTCCTGCTGTTCTACCAAAGCAGTGCCAGTTTTGCGTTGGCTTTTGTGAGAGATTTTTAAGTTTATTTGATTTTGCTTTGGCAATTTGCAGTGCTCAGCAGAAGGGGTGGGAAGCAGCATTTGGTTCACTGAGAATGGGTAATGGGAGGGACTTTCCAGGAAGACTCCCTCCCTGTGTGTAGCCTGCAGGGTGAGGATCATCATTGTAGCACGTGGTGGTTTGATAACCCATTTTAATAATTTAGTTTGAAGTACTTTCACACTCACAGGAATGTTGCGAGGACGGCCATTATCTCCTCACCCTCGTTCTCCGAGGTTTCCTGACCTTCTCTCTGCATATAAACATCTATCCATTATCGTTATTCTTCTCAGGAACTACTTGAGGGTGAGCTGCAGCCATGATGCCTTCATCCTGAAAGTCTTCAGTGTACACTTCCCTAAATCAAGGGCACCCACCCCCAGCCCCCCATACACAGACAACCACAAGTCTTGTGGGTTGGGTGATGACGGTGATAGAATACGATGGTTCGGTTCCCAGACCTGATCCAAAGCCTGCTGCTGAGTGTTCCCTCTTTGTCTTTGTCTGCAACCCCTGCAATAGTTTTTAAGCGCCAACCACCCATTTCCCATCCCTTCTACATTTATTTATTTATTTCAACAGGAGCTGGCTCTTTTGACTTACTCACCTACCCGCTGACTTACTCACTCCCTCCCTGTCAGCTCACACAGTACACACAATGGGTCACAATCTGCTAATGTCACTAGTTGTCCTGGCACCCAGCTGTCTGCCTCAGAGGCCCTTCAGGCTGCCTCAGGTATCTTTTTAACAGGTCTGTGTCCCCTCGGACAGAAAGATCATTGAAGAGTTTTCTGGAACAAGGTGTTTCACACTTTCTTTATCTTTGCTCGGCTTGGGAATCAGCCATTTCTACACAGCTCCAGTTCCTTTAGTGGGGGGAGGTGCCTGGGAAACAACCTCTGAGTTGCCATTCCTGCCTAAGCTCTTTCGGCTGATGAAGTTAGGGATCCTACGTGTGCATGCATGGATGTTCATATTTGTAATTCACTGTATATATTTGTGAACATTCAAGCAAGCACACACGCTTATCTATCTCCATCCATGTTATTTGCTCACAAGTTCACTGCCACATTTCTGATCATTTTACATCACTTCTGGATTTTATCTTCCCCCATTTGCAGTCATCAATCTCCCTTGCCAATTTGAGTGGGTTTGGAATCACCTAGGAGACACACCTCTAGGCACATCTCTGAAGGCATTTCTGGAGAGGTTTAACTCGGGAGGGAAGGTGCACCCTGGATGTGGGTAACACTGTTTTTTGAGTGGGGGCCCTGGACTGAATAAAACGGTGAAAGAGAGAAAGAACCAAGCCTCAGCATTCAGTTAATCCTTGGTGTTTCCTTACTACAGACATGGTGTGACCAGCTGTTGAGGGAATCCAGTAGAGGCACTGTATCTGGGTAAGCATTAGGGTGAAATAGCTTTTTTTCCCCCCTGTATCCGGGGTAACATTAGAAGGCAATGGCTGTTTGTTGGAGGTATTTAGACCTTGTAGAGAACAGTGATTGTTTTCTTTGCTTTATAGAGTTGTGTTTCTGAAGGGGTTTTCCATCCATTTCATGGCTTCGGTTACAAGATGGCCCTGGCACACCTGGAGCATCTTACTTTATTGGATGTTGCAAACAGTACACAGTGAGGACTAACGTTGTGGGGTGCAGTGATTTCCTTCAGAAAACGCATGGAGTAGGTCAAAGGGCTTTGTTGTGAGGAACTTGTTTTATCCAAACAAACAACCTTTATGTAACGACCAATAAATAGCTCTGTGCCTCCCCACTGCCATAGAACCTGAATGACAATGTGGAGTGACCTTCTTTCTTTGACTGGCCTGCGCAACACAGAACACTGATGACCAACTGCCTCGTAGCCTTACCGCCATGCTTCTTCTGTCACAAGGTGTTATATCGTCAGACTGACCGAAACGAACCTTTTCTTTCTTACCTTGCTGTTGCCAGGCATTTTGTTATAGCAGCAAGGAAAGCACCTAGCATACCTCTCCAGCAGTGAAAAAAATCTGTCTCCAAACCAAATATTCCTTTATTTTCTATTACTCTTTATTTATGTATTTTGCGTGTGAGTGTGCATGTGTGTGGGCACTTGAGTGGCATGGTACATGGAGGGGGTGTGGTCAGAGGACAACCTGTGGAGTTGGTTCTCTTCTTTTACCACATGGGTGCCAAGGTTTGAGCCACAGGCTTGGCAGCAAGCGTCTTTACCTGCTGAGCCATCTTGTCAGCGTTCCCCCAGCAACGTTTTTAACTTATGTCATCTCCTTCCGAAACTAATGGTCTAACCAAGTCAATTGACTTGAAGACCTGGCCTTGTCACTCCCATTGCATCTCACTACAACTTCCCGTACTCTGGCCACATGTCACCTTTTTGGGCTTGTTGCCTTTAAGGCATCAGCCACCACAGCCAAAGGAAGAGGATGGATAGAAGGGAGAGCGTTTGGGGACTTGATTGTCTTCTTCAGTATCGCTCTGTCTTACTCTCTGCGGTAATGAACACAAGCCAGAGCCTTGTTTTTGGGAACCAGTCTCATTCACTCTTTTCACCTGAACAACTGAAGGCACCGAGTGGGGACAGCTAAGGCATTGGTTGGCCAACAACACTTGTGACAGAGGGCTGAATGGAGAATGGTGACTCCAGTGGTTACAGCGGGCAGTGGCATCACCTGGAGACCCTGACTATCTATCTATAGCCCTGCAGTATTTTGGTGGGGTCTGTGGAGAGAATGAGGACAGGACAGAGCTAGTGTTTGAGGAGCTTGACGCTTGTATAATTTTTCTTGGAAAAAAATAATATACTCTAAGTGCCTTAGGTCATGTTTGTTATTTCTATAACCAAATACCACGGACTGGAACGTTTACAAAGAATAAGGGTTTATTTAACACAATTTATGGAAGGCAGGGCCTTGAACAGCTGCATCTTGTACAGGTCTTTCTGATGGGGACTCTGCAATGTCTCCGGTGATGCAAGGCATGTAAGTCAAAAGACCCCCTATGGGGACAACCCCTTAACTCACTGGTCCACGGATGAGCCCTTTACCTCTTGATCTCGTCCTATTGTCATCACTTGATATTGACCAATGAGCACTGGCTTTCAACATCAGCTCTTTGAGGGACACTCATGCCATAGCAATTACACAGACCCACAGCCCTCAGACGCTTCTCCCTCCTTCCCCCCCTCTTGTTTTTTTGTTTTTTGTTTTTTGGTTTTTTTTTAGATAGGGTTTCTCTGTAGACTTGGAGCCTGTCCTGGAACTCACTCTATAGACCAAGCTGGTCTCAAACTCACAGCTCTCTCTGCCTTCCGAGTGCTGGAATTAAAGGATATGCCACCACTGTCCTGCCTTTGCTCTCTCTTTAGACCCAACAGAACCAAGAGCTAGCACTGACTGTTAAGATACTGACAATAAACAAACACTAGCCAGTGTCTGTCCCCTTCTTTCGATTCTGAAGGCAAAGTTAGTTCAATATTCTGTCCCTAAAAAATGGCCCCGCCACCAGACCACAACATTCCTAGATAAAGTCTGAGATTTTGCAGCAGTAAGTAAGGAATTGGAAGTTATAGTCTTGGCATTGCTGTCCGTGTGTGTGTGTGTGTGTGTGTGTGTGTGTGTGTGTGTGTGTGTGTGTGTGTGTGTGTGTGTTGGTCTTGTCTACACAGTAGCCCTCTAAATCAACCACTGAATCCTTCAGTACTGCTATTGACTAGGCATTGCTGGGATGCTTTTCCATGCAACCTAAGATCTGTGGAGTTCTGACCACAAGTCTGCATGTTCTCCCACAGCAGGTACTTTAGGAAGTGAGTTAACCCCTTCTGCAGGAGTCGGTGGACTCCTGGCTAAGATTTAGGAGTTGGTGAACTTGCCAGCAGGAGGCAATGCAGCTCCTGGTTGCTCCTCCTGGCTTGTACTTCCTTATCCTTGCCAACAGGGCAGGGTAGCAGAGAGGTCTTCTTCCTCTACCACCATCCCGAGTCAACGCAAGACTGAGAAGTGCCTTGGAATCTTTTGTGAAGGATGTTCCAGACTTCTCATCAAATGATGACAAAGCACTAGGGCAGGAGGGACCTTTACTTCTCAGCCTCCAGCTGCACATGCTCTAAACAAGCTACTCACCTTTCCTAAATGCTGAGTCTCCTTCTATAACATGGTGCAAAGAGAACACCTCTAAGGCTCTTGGTAAACAGTGGCCTGCAATGACAGCAATGAAGGAAGTAGAGCTGTCCTTGGGAAGGATGTGCCAGGCTCTGGGTGTTGGAGTTTGCCCAGTGTTACTTAACTAATGGTTATTCTTGTTACTTGAAGAAACCAGAGCAATGAAGGGCCTCACTCAAGGTCATCGTGTTATTCTAAGGCAGTGGTTCTCAACCCTCCTAATGTTGTGACCCTTTAATATAGTTCCTCATGCTGTGGGGACCCGCAACCGTAAAATTTATTTAGTTGCTACTTCATAACTGTACTTTTGTGACTGTTAGAAATCATAACGTAAATATCTGATATGCAGGACATCGGATATGTGACCCCCGTGGGATCTAAGGGGTATATTTTTAGTTTCAGAGGGGACATTCACAGAAAAGTCTTTTTCTTCTGACTTGGGAAAGAAGGGGGTTGGGGAGACTTGGAGGATGTGGAGAGCACACGCTCCTGGTCCGTTAAGAGGTAGGGCAGCATCCATACCTCCCCAGAAAGGACACGTGGGCCTAGTGAAGGACTCTGCCATTCTCTAGAGGCAGGAGTAGGTTCTGCCTGTGAGTTCAGAACTGCACTGACCACGCGGACAGACTGCGACCTTGGCTGCCCCAGAAAGGTGGCTCCAGGCCTCCCTGAGAGGAGTGAGGCAGCCTGGGCACAAGTGACCCAGCGCCCTGTAGCTGTATACCTCTTGGGAGTCACTGCTGTTTCCAGGGACTGTGAAATTCAAATTGCCACTTTATAATTAAGTGACACCAGGAAACTTATACTTTAAGACCTATGTAAGCTTTGACTAATTTGGGGGAACAAATTTGGTGGCCCTGAAAAAGAAAGTCTTATGAGGCATTGCTTGAAGGTGTCCAGCCATTAAAAAGATATTTGCCCAGAGACCCACTCAACTCAATGACATGGCCATTTAGTGGCAGATCTAGGTCTAAGTGCCTGTCTGGATTTAAGAGCTTGGGCTGAGGAGTCATTTTGAGGAACTGTGAGCAAGCTTTTTACCCAGTCTACACCCCTCCTCCCCAGGGTTTATGAGGACTGAATGAGTTAACCCAAGTGCCGGGCTAGCCTGGCTGGCACAGTGTGAAGATGAACTGGGATTGCTTCCTGATGTTGTGAAGTGGCTCAAGGGTAGTACTCCCCGCCCAATTCTTTTGAAGCGTTGCTGGCCTGCCTCAGGCTTTTTGACATCCCTGGCCTGGCCGACAGTGTGCTGCACACACTGATGACTTCAACTGAATGAGTCTTTGCATTGGAACAGCTGTGAAACGTCGTCACAGTCACAATAATGAACAGATCCATCACCCACAAAAGATCCTCCTGCCTCCTTCTCATCTGCCTGCAAACACTCCTCAGATATTTGTCCTGACCCATTAGGCTGCGGATTCCAGAACTTTTATAACGGGGTGACATGATGTGTACTTGGTTTGGGTCTGGCTTGACTCAGCGTGACTTCTTGAGATTTGACCTTCTTATGTGTTATTGACATGGCTTTTAAAACATACCTTCCCCAGCCCGCGGCAAACACACAATGACAAGGATAGAAGAGTCTTTGCTGGGGTTTTGCTGGGCTTTCTAATCTGGACTCCTGGTGCTGGGGGTCTTGAACACATGCATTTTGAGTGTTCTGACACACCCATGTCCCACCCATGTCAAGCGTCTGTGACCATGACTCTAAAGCCACAGGGCTTCCCAAGGGCACATGCAGCTTTTCTTATTACGCATGTCCAGGTCTGCAGTGCGACCTGATTGAAAACTACTGTTCTGAAGTTGTGGCACTAATTCCTGAGGGCCATTTGAGCAGTGTCACCAAAGCAGAAAGTAGAGGACACAGGCAGCGTTTGGTGGTGGGAGTGACATTTTATAGAGGGGCAGGAGCTTGACTGGGAATACCTTATGACACTCGCAAGTGGTCATGTGACTGACATAGATTGACCATCTCTAGGCCCAAACTCCCAAATAACCCAGTTCTGAAACTTTTTGAGAACCTGTATGATCCCACAAGTGGAAAATTCTACACCTAATCTCATGGGCAGGCTGGCACCAACAACACAGGCTCATTAAAAATGCTATATAAAGTTACTTTCCAATTGTGTTCATGATGTGTATGTGAAACATAAGCGACTGTCATGTTCAGATTTGGTGTCCAGCCCTTAAGTTGTCTCATTATGGATAAGCAAAGATTCCAATATCTGTTTTTAAACATTGGAAATCTGAAGAACTCTGGTCCCAAGCTTTTCAGATTAGGGGTGATCACACCGAACCTACAATCTTAATGATCACATCTAAACCCCTATTTATTTCCTGGATTTATTTCAGCTTTCTAGACACACGTGACGAGAGCAACATTGTATTTGCCCACCAGGAAATACACAAGGGTGCGGCGTCACCTGCCCGCACACACAGTTCCAGAAAACCACACTCAAGGGGGTGAGGAAATCAATATGGAAAATGATACACTCAAGTCACCACAGAGGGCTATTTTTGCTTATTCCAAATTGCTCTGTTTCTGAAAGTAGCTATTTTCAGTCAGCCGCTTCCCTGGCTATGTATAGGGATGGCTCTGCAATTTAAACACAAGTGGCAAGCGAAAGAAATCTGCAAATAGGCTTGCACCCCAGGGATAAATCTGGGGCAATTGAAAAGGTGGTGGGAGCTGGTTCTGTTCCCAAATACAGAACCACTTCCAATTCCACTCACAGATTGGAACCCATCAAGAAAAAAATATCTGTGTAAGCTGGAGGGGACGGACACTTTCTAGTAAGTGCTCAGGGTTTAAAAATAGGGATTTCAAAGGCGGCGTCTCCTGTGTGTCTGGGGGCCACTCCCTGGGCTGCCCTGCTCCGCCAGCCAGGGACGTGTTTAGATGGCAGGTGAGGGGAAGCTGGCTCTATTTTTGAAGGTTTCTGGTTTTCTGACCGTTGCCAGGGAACCTGTGGACACAAGAAGAGTCCAGGACTCAGGATGTGGCCTCACACATGGGGCCAGTGAATCACTTGTCAATTATTTACTGGTCCTACTGCCCCAAAATACACTGAATCTGCCCGCTGGGGCTGTGCTCCCTTTGCCACCACATTGCCTCAGCTGCCCTTCTTTTCCACCTTGGCCAGGGCACTTCCTGTTCACTTCATGACCATTTTCCACAGTTCACGTTCCCTCCTAAAGCCAGAGAGAGTCTTTTCAGAGTCCACATTGGGCTAACCCCACTCTGATTAACATAAATGAACCATAAACGCTTGGAAGCCCTTAATGGTGGATGCCTCTGGGGGAGGGGTGAAGAAAGGTCCTAAAGCTTTTACTGCTCCTGTTTCTGTGTGGTTTGAATTTTATACATTGAGCTTGTATTTTTTTTCATAAGTTTCAAAGGTTCTAAATGTTCAATGTGCTCCCTACGCTCCAGGAACTATCCCTCTTGCATCAGAGTCCCACGTAGTAACAGTTCCACAGGTCTTGAGAAGCAGAAGTGGCCACCACAAGTGGAGGTTATTGGAGAACCGAACACCCAGCAGGAGGGTTCTGGGAGGCACAGCTGCCTTAAGATTGGCTGACAGATTGTCACTCAACGACAGTGGCAAATGTCATTGCGCGCATCTGGTGCTGGGTGCCCTTTGCTGGGAAATGTAGTAGGGATTTAGGCTCTCACCATTTTCTGTGACTCTATGTGATATTCCAGCAGGAACATCGTTTTATCCCTGGCTCTCAAGGGGTGTGCTTCCTCAGGCATCACCGACCGTTGCTTGCTTGCTTGCTTGCTTTCTTTCTTTCTTTCTTTCTTTCTTTCTTTCTTTCTTTCTTTCTTTCTTTCTTTCTTTCTTTGTTTCGCTTCTATCAGGCAAATGCAGCACTCAATCCAAAAGGTGTGGACATACACAGGTTCTGTAAGAGGCAGAGGGAAAAAAAAAGAAGAAGAACATGGGATTTATGTGGAGTCCAATTACTCATCCCAAGGGAAGGGGACCAAGGAGGACAGTGTAGATGAAGCTTTCCCAGGCTTGACCTTAGGGCTTTGACTCTAAAGATGCCGTTTAACCCCTGCCCTAGAGCACCTTTTCTCCCAGTGGCTTACTCTCTCTCTAACTCATTGCCTTAGATGTAATGTCACTTCTTGACACTCATTGTTTGACTTCTGGAAGAGAAGTCATATCCATACAGCTGTCCAGAAGGATGACATATCCTTATAGCTGCTCTGAGACTCCGTGAGGAATAGAGAGATGTTAGTCTGATTGGACAAGGTGGTGGGAGTTGGTTCTTTCCCCACATAGCTCCCTGCACTTGCCTAGACGTTTACAAATCGGTTGAATGTCTTTTTATTTTTTCCCGCTACCTTGAGGCCATACCATCTTTCTTTTTAATATACAGACCATGCCTCAAACAGTGTAAGTGCCAATAAATATTTGTTGAATTGATTTTCCTGTTTGGAGACATGGCAGAAAGACCCTCCTGCCTTATGAGCATAATTCTTTAGTTTGACTCTTGTTGGATTTCTTCTTTGTGGATATTGGTCTCATCAGACAGTAAAAGGAAAACTCCGAGTCTGAGCTAAGCTCTTTCTGGGTCAACAAACACAAATGCAACCCAATATTGAGTTGTGGGGTGTGGCAAGAAAGGGATCCCAAGGTTGGGTTATGGTTTAGATCTAGACTGTCCCTCAGTTGGTGGGCTTTGGGGAAGTGATGAAATCATGAAGGCCCTGACATCATCATTGGATCGGTCCACAGACGGGTTTATAACTTCTTGGACACCTGGGATGTGATGGAACCTTTAGGATGGGGGCTCTCCAGAGGAAGTGGGTCACTAAAGGCATGCTCTGGACTCTCTCTCTCTTACTCTTTCTCTCCCTTTCCTTTTTTCCCCTTCCTTCCCTCCTTCCTTCCCCCTTCCTCTCTTCCTCTCCCCCAGTGGTGTGCAGCTGAACGTTATCACATGGTCCCCCTGTGATGCTCTCTTCATGGCTCAGGAACAACAGAACCAAACGACCAACCCTGAAACTTCTGAAAACACGAGCCAAAGTCAGTCTTTCCTCTCTCAAGTCAACTCCCTCAAGTGTTTGGTTACAGCAGTGGTAAGTGACAGAGAGAAGGTAAAGAGGAAATCTGTCCACTCTCCCACGGACGGGGATCCCCGTGAGCAGGAGGCAGGAGTCGAGTTAATAGAATCGTGTACGAGGAAGAGTTGAAGGCATGGAGAACAAAGGGAGTGATGGGATGGGCTCAAGATCAAGCAGGAGTACAGCCCCAGCAGCCATGTCAGACACCCTGGGCTTGCAGATTAGTCGGGCAGAAGCCACCGGGACCCCTCCACTCTGCTGAGACACATCTTCAGTGGAGAAGCCAGGTGGTTCACAGTCACCACGAGGAATAAACGAATATTTTGCAAACACTGTGAGCTGAGAAAGGAAGGGAAGTTAACGGGATTTGGTGACAATCAGTATCCTGGAAGAATTCTTTTTCAGGTATTCCTTAGCCTTCATGGCTTCCCCACTGGTTTCTTCACAGGGACCCAGGGTCTCTAAGTCTGCCGGGGTCTCGGGATTCATTCAGCCCATCTCTGCCACTATAAGCCAGGAAACAGGTTCAGAGGGTGTGATGGCTATTTTTGGTTGTCAAGGTGATTATATCTGTAATTAACTAAAACCCAAGCAGCTGGATACACTTGTGGGTAGTGGATTTTAATTGTATTTTAATAAAGACTGCCTGAAGATCTGAGAGTAAAACAGTCCCACTGGTCAACCTTACAGACCAGGTTATGGTAACACACACCTTTAATCTCAGTAGCCATAATGACATGCGCCTTTAATCCCAGTAGCCACACTAGTTGCCATAGAAACTGGGTGGTGCATGCCTTTAATGACAGTGATGCACGCCTTTAATCCCAGCCCTAGAGAGGATTATAAAATGGGAGGAGTCAGCTCTCAGTCAAGCAGTGTCCTAAGATTCCAGGAGGTAGGATCGCCATTTTGGTTGGGGGGGTCGAGGTAAGATCGACCCCCCCGACCAAAATGGCTGTTTTACTTTTCAGATCTTCAGGTTGAACCCCAATTTCTGATCCTGAGTTTTCATTTAATCGTGCTCCATTTGTGAGAGATTTTTTTCTTTATTAAATCATCTTAAATGGGAAGAATCATTTTTAATCCAGATCTTTGGAGGTGGGAAGATCTACCTTTAATCCGGGCCACACCTTCTGCTGGCAGCCTTTATAAAGGACATGGAAGAAGGAAGCTGACTTTCTTTGCCCGCTTACCTTCTCTCTCACTGGCAAGTCTATTCCTTCACTGGCATTAGAGCCTACTTCTTCAGGATTTTGCACACTGAAGGCCAACTCAGACATCCAGCCTCGTGGACTCAAGAACTACAGGATTCTTGGACCTTCCATTGGCAGACAACCATTGTTGGACTAGCTAGACCACAGCCTGTAAACCATTCTAATCCTTCCCACCCCCCCCATACACACACACACACACACACACACACACACACACACACACACACACACACACACACACTATTCTATCAGTTTTGATCCTCTGGAGAACCCTGGTTAATAGGGAAGGTATGTATGTTAGTCAGTGGTCTCTAAAGGAACAGATCTTATTGGATGAATGAAAATGAACAAATGAATGAATGTATTGTATGTGCAGTATGTATTAAAGGGGATTTGTTGTTAGAGTGGCTTACAGGTTGTGGTCTGGGTCATCCAATAATGGCTGTTTCCCAGCAGAAGGCCAAGAGTGCAGTGGTTGCTCCATTCAGGAAACTGATTGCCAAGGACCGACTCAGGGGAGCCCCTCAGACCATGGAAGAATCAGGGTCTTGGTACCAGGAAGGCACAAGTTCGGTGAATGACAGACAGACACAACACACAAGGGAGTGGTTTGAATCTGCTGCGATTTTGCTGAATTCATTTTTCCATTATATAGTAAAAGAACAAACCAGAAGATCACGTATCATTAGTTGGTACAGTATGAAAGCTTCTTTTAGTCACGTCAGCGATGAGCAGGTGTTAGACATAAGGCTTTATCCTAAGCTTTATTAACCCATGAGTCCTTAGAAGGGGAACTCTTGTCCTTGGGAACATAAACCTCAGACAAGTAGTTTCATTTTATCTAGGAATAGAAAGTTTCTGTCTCATAATTGCTATCATGGCCCTTCCTTTTTCTCACCCTTTCTTTATTTCATCTAGTGACCAAATATGCCTAATCAGTTCTCTGCACCTGCTGCAATATACTTCTTTGTACTTTCTCATGTAGCAAACACAATGGGGGTTGGGATCTAGCAAGCCTATTCATAAATGGTAGAGCTAAATAATTCTGCTTTTGTCCCTCATATATTACATATCTATGACTATCATCCTCATATCTCCTGTGTATGGAATGGGGTCATCTGGTGACTCAATTGTACTCCTGGGTGGTTCCCACCATATATCCCTGATCCTAAGCTTTATTAACCCATGAGCCTTACGTGTTAGAATGCCCAATCTTGCAAGGGATTTTTTTCCTACTTTCTTTATTCCCAGAATGGGGGTTTCCTAACAACATCTGGATCTTAACTTATGTTTCCCCCAAATCATCAGTCTTTTCTAGGAAAAGTTCCTGCTGCTGTAACTCATCCATAATGCCCCCGCACTGATCTCTTTTTGCTATCATCCAGAATTTGCACAAGGGCTTGAAACACTGGAGGCATCTTGAGTACTGTATTAGTATCACATATCAGAATTATCATTTCCAGGAACAACAAAGGGTTCTCTGGTAAAATTATACATTTTGGCCAAGTATAGCAAAGAACATTATCAGGAAACAGGAAAGGATAGCAGAGGCAGCTAACCATCTATGACAGTGGTGAGTATATAATCTTGAGTTCAAGTTCATGACCTGAGCTGATTGCCGCCGGAGGCCTATCCGCGAATGGCACGAATCCCCCCCCCCCCCAGCCTGTGTCCTCAGGACCAGAGGTATCGTTGTCACACAGGCGACACCGCTGTGGATGTGCAGTGATGTCTCAGCAGTCCCAATCTGGTGCCGGAGTTCCTGAGGATTCCTAGAAAAGGACTAGTCCAGCCTACACTGGGACTCTGAAAAAGTGGGTTCAAATTCCAGCAAAGGAATGCCTTAGCATCAGGGTAGATGAGCTTGCCAGTAAGAGTGAGGACAAACAGGCAAAAAGCAAAAGTATCCTTTTATGAGGGCTGCCACCAGAAGGTATGGCCCAGACCTTGGGTATGTATAGATTGCATCACCTCAAATGATCTAGTTGAGAAGATCCCTCACAGGCATGCCCAGCTGTTTAGGTTTTAATTCCAGACATTCGATTCCAGATGTGTCAAGTTGACAACCAAAACTGAACCATCACAGAGTGCTACCTAAAGTCACTCAGGACTAATTAACGAACAAATGAAGTGCCACCCTTCAAATCAAAGGGTCTCTAAATTGCTTTACCCTATGCTGCAGGTTTTGCTTGCTTTGTTTTCGCTGGTCTTTGTTTTACTTTCGTTCCACATTTCATTTGAATGATAGTCATACTGGTTACTGTAGTTAGTGGCATCTGTCACCAACAATTGAGAACATGTCAGACACTCAGCTGCCCTTCAGGCCTTAGCAGTCATACTTTCTCAACTACTCAGGTCCCTTGAATCTCTGCTACTGTAATCTAGCGCCTTAAGAAACGGATGGCCTTTCTGCAAGGCAAGGTGGGGATGATGGGGCACCTTAGTTCTCTTGTATAGCCCAGCATGGTCCCTGTGTTGGCGATAGTGACCATCAACTTGACCAGAGGTAGAATGACCTACGAGAAAACCCTCCAGGCATGTCTGTGAGGGTTTCTAGATTGGGTTCATTGAGATAGGAAGACCTAGTCTAAATGTGAGTGGCACCATTGATATGGGATGTTCTTCTGTATATGTGTTTGTTGCTTTATTGGTTGATTAATAAAGCTGCTTGGCTAATGACTCTGGCACATTCCTATCTAGCTCTTACACCTTAAATTAATCCATTTCTATCAATCTGTGTATTGCTATGAGACTATGGCCAACTGGTAAGGATCCTAAGATTCCTCCAGCGTGTCCTCCTTTGGTACCTATGTGACGTCTCCCTGCCTCCACCCACTCTCTCTCTTTATCTCTGTTGGGATGTCCCACCTGTCTCCACTCTGCTAAGCCATTGGCCAAAACAGCTTTATTCGTTATCCAAAAAAAGCAACACATACCCAGAAGGACCTCCCACATCACACCATTCCATGGGCTGGGGATTTGTACGGAGTAAAAGCAGAGGAGCTGAGCACCCAGTTTTCTCTCTGTTTCCTGGCTGTGGCTGCAATGCTTCACGCCCCCTCTTGAACTGTGAGTCAGGGGAAACCCTTCCTTCTTCAAGTAGCACTGTCAGGCATCACAGCAATGAGGAAAGTAACTAATACAGTCCTCCTCTCCCTCTGGGAGTTTCTTTTTGTTCTGGATGTTTACCTAGGTAGTTCCTGCTTCCTGCTACCTTCCCCCTTTTATCTGATGAGTTTAACAGAGCCCTGAGGCACCTCAAGGGCAACCCCTGAGCTGTTCTGGTTGCTCCCAGTCTAGGTAATGGGACCAAACCTGAGACGCTGAGGGATTACTATAGATCCACACCCACATATGGCACAAAGACATTACATAGCAGATGATCCAAGAACTGGTTGGAGAATGATTGAAGCATGTTCTGTGCACAGGTCTCTGAAAACAATAATGAGAATCTCTAAGGAAGATGGGCGCACTCTTTTTCCTGCCTGTCCCTTCAAGAGTGAAAAGAGGAAGAAAGGGCCAAGGGTGCCAGCAAGGGCAGAACATCTGGGTTGTTGCTCAGCCCACAGAGTTGAAGGCTCCCCCCGCACACACCCCATTTAGCAACCCTCCAAACACCACCATCTCCTCGACTGCTGGGAGCTTAATTCTGCTTATTTCCCAAATCTCCTGTGACCCGCTGGTCCAGTGTGGTAGCTTCCCCACAGCTTTGCCCTGTGATCCGCCCCCTGCCGGGACTCCCTGCCTGTGCCTGACCACGTCATCTCTGTGAAATCCTGGCTATTAATTGTGGGGCCACTTGACCTCTCGGATGTCTCCCCTGTACTTCTTGATGGGGAAACCAGCCCCACTATACAATGGTATCTCCTGATGCTGGCCAGCCCATTCCTGCTTCCCAGGAGCAAGGTCTTATGTCCAAGGCTAATGATGACAGCAAGATGCAAGATGTGTTTTCCAAACCACCATAGGCACCACATAAATCTGTGGATGCATACATATGCTAAAAACTGCAGACAATACTGCTAAACGACCAAGCTAGAGCTGGCTTGGGAAACAGGCAGAAGCTACCAGCAATCTTGTTAATGCTAATGTGTGCAGCTAGGCACTATGAACAGAATGTCGGTGTTAGAGGGTTGTGAATCTCACGAGCTCCCTGGCTGTGTTACCACTAAAATAAGTCTCGGTTTCCTCATTTGTAAAATGGGTTTAATTATCTAAATATTTCCCATCCTATTTGCCTAACAAGGTTGTCGTATGATTGGAGCATACAAAGCCCCTTGAATCCTGCTCTTAAAACGACATATGTATATAAGACTATTAGTTCCATGATTAGCAACTGTCTCACTCAGTGTAAGTACTCTTGGACTATAACCCCATCTATGCAAGCAGAAACTCTGTCTCTGTAACTCAGAGCTGTGTGTTTTGTGCCATGAGATGACCTGGCACCAACATTATGCTCATTAAGTAATTTATGAGGGTTTGATTGACAGTGTCATTGCTTGGAAGGAGGCAGTATTGGGACAATTAATGTGGGCTTCATTCTGTCAAGCATATTTAATTAAGACCTTTCTTTTGGTGTGGAAATAAAATGTGTTGTAGGAAGTTTGTCTGGGAGATGGAAACACGAAAGGAATACTAGGTAAGGATCTCAGATCCTGAGTAGGGCAAGAATTGTTCTTAAGAAGCTGGGTGTGGTTGCCTGTGAGTCTGTAACCCTAGAACTCTTGGGGGTGGAGACAGCAGGACTACTGGGATTCGGTGGTTTCCAACCTACCTCCAAGGTTTGTCTCAAGGGAATAAGATAACGAGCTACAGAGTATGGATGTCTTCTGTTGACTTCTGTGAATCTGCACAGACAAGTGCACATACAGCATACACATGGTACACTGTACACGTCATCCCCCACCACTCCCACATAGAAGAGGCGGGGCGGATTTGTGACGACTGAAGAGCTATGATGGCAGATGCGGTGTCAGGTGGCCTCTGCTTTCTCATTTCATCTTAGCCTATGGGGCTTTGAAGGTAAAGTTCAAAATAAAGAAAGAGAGGAAGAAAGGCAAGAGAGGGAATGGGGAAGACAGGGGAGGGACAAGAGAAAGGGGAGGGAAGACTTGGATCGCTCCATTGCTCTTCTCTGAGGATTCCTCCCATTGCCAGGTCAATGCCGGTGGCCTGGGTCAAGTCCCCAGCTCTTCCATCCAGCCTCTCCTTAGTGCAAGGCAGGGAATAACTTGCTTCATAGTGAGCTGGTTATCATGGATTCTTTGTGTATGACCTTGTCTTAGGGTTTTATTGCCGTGACCACAGCACCTCTTATAAAGGAATACATTTAACTGGGACTGGTGTACCATTCAGAGGTGTAGTCCATTATTGCCATGGTGGGAAGCATCGCCGCAGGAAGCACTGAAGGGAGCTAAGAGAGCTAGAAGTTCTACATCTGGATCCACAGACAACAGGAAGAGAATGAGACACATTAGTCTGGCTTGTGCCACTGAGACCTCAAAGCTTGCTCCCAGTGACACACCTCCTCCAACAGGGCCACATCTACTCCAACAAGGCCACACTTCCCAATAATGCCAGGGCCAATAAGCCTACGGGGCCATTTTCATCCACAAACTTCAACACTCTCACATCTGAGTAGGAATTGGAACCTATTTGTCCATGACTCTTAGACTTCCAGTTTCCAGAACTCTGCAAAAATAAACGTCTGCCCATCAAGAGCACTTCCTCTGCTTGTCCAGTTTGGAGTATCCAGTGCTCTCATTCCAGACTTGTACTCTTCAGGGAACATGGGGTGACAGTTAAGGAAATCACCAGTCTGTTAAATATTTAAAAAGCACCCATCCTCCTGGAATGGGCAGACATAGGTAATAGTTCCATGTGCAAATTCCAAGGAGGGATGGGTCCCCCAAGGCTGTAATCTACATTCTGAGCCACTGCTCGATGGGCAGCCTCAAGAACCCCATAGAGGAGTCCGTGTGGTCAGCTTCCCAGATCACATCAGAGACAGGAGAGATTTACAGCTTATCTCAAAACATCCCAAGCAGCAGCAATGTCAATTCCAGACAAGCAGTGGGAGAAGATCCTCAGTGCCAAATTACAGGCCTTGCTTCTGAAGAGCAGCTGCCTGGCCATTGGCCTCGGCACTTCGCAGTGGGCTGTCTCCTCCATGGGTCACATCTGGACTCACAACTAAGAGTGAGCACTATACATTTTTCTTGTTGACATATGGCTCTCCCAGGGCCCAGCAGGTTGAGCCAGCATGGACACTTCCAGCATCCTGACCTCAAAGATCTCACATTCTCTAGAATAACAGAAGGGAAAGGCTCCAAGTCTGTGAGCTGCTCTCAGCTAAGAATACAGGCACGTTTGCTTCATCGCTGTCCTGCTAAAATGTGATTAACATGTAACTGTAAAATGTTGCTGCCATCAAACAAAGAAGTGAGGAATGTTCACCGAATAATGGCTGCACTCATGGCTACATCAGGCTGCTTTGCAAAGCCCCAACCTATTAGGCAGTATTCCTCTTGTTTCACCACCTTTAGTGGCATTTGCCAGTTACTGATTGCAACAGAGATTCTGGCTGCAGTTAGCTCACCGTGGTCTCCAACACCCTTGCATTTGGCTTTTAACAAAACAACAAACAAAACAAACAAAACCCTCAAAGATGTGTCCTGAAGGGGGCTACATCTCAAAGGCAGGTACTCACTCTCAAGGGCAGAGTGTGGTCAAGTTTGATGCGCTAGAATTAATTTCTCTTCTTTTAGATTGACTTTTTATTTTGAATTTTGTATATGTGTGTGCCTGTGTGTGGATATGTACGAGGGAGTGCAAGTGCCAACAGAGGACACCAAAGGTGTTAAAACTCTTGAAACTGGGGATACAAGTGGTTGTGAGCCACCTGATGTGGGTGCTGGGTATCAGACACAGGTCCCCTGCAAAAGCAATGCACATGCTGAATCATTGAGCCACCTCTCCAGTCCAGGTTGGTTTCTCAGATAAAGGAATCACACTGTGAAGAAAACGGGGTGTAGGGAAGGAAAATGTACAGGAGTATATCCATCCAACTTGTGTTCTGAAGTGATTTTTCTAACTGGGATAGAAAGAAATTGTTAAGACAATACAAAGGGCCACACAACTAGAAAGCTGAGGTCTGTAAAGTGTCTCCTGTGTCAATGCATTATAAATTAGTTCCTGTCTGGCGATTTCTCAGAATATTAGGAAACAACCTTCCTCAAGACCCAGCAATACTACTTTTGGGTATATATCCAAAGGATGCTCAATCGTACCACAAGGACATGTGCTCAACTATGTTCCTAGCAGCATTGTTTGTCATAGCCAGAACCTGGAAACAACCTAAATGCCCCTCGACCAAAGGATGGATAAGAAAAATGGAATGTTACAGCAGAGAAAAATAATGACATCTTGAAATTTGCAGGCAAATGGATGGAGCTAGAAAACATCATATTGAGTGAGGTAACCCAGGCCCAGAAAGACAATTATCATATGTACTCACTCATAGGTGATTGTTAAACACAAAGCAAAGAAAACCAGCCTACAAATCACAATTCTAGAGAACCTAGACAGCAATGAGGACCCTAAGAGAGACACACATGGATCTAATCTACATGGGAACTAGAAAAAGACAAGCTCTCCTGAGTAAACTGGGAGCATGGGGATCATGGGAGAAGGTTAAAGGGGAGGGGAGAGATAGGGAAGGGAGCAGAGAAAAATGTATAGCTCAATAAAATAAGTAAAAAAAAAAAAAGAAAAGAAATTAGTTCCCACTTTCTCTCCTATCAGGGTCAATGTATCTGGATTTATGTTGAGATCTTTGATCCACTTGGACTTGAGTTTTGTACAGGGTGATAGATATGGATTTATTTGCATTCTTCTACATGCTGACATTCAGTCATACCAGCACCATTTGTTAAAGATGTTTTCTTTTTTCCATTGTATAATTTTGACTACTTTGTCAAAAATCAGGTGTCCATAGGTGTATGAATTTATGTCTGGGCCTTTGATTTGATTCCATTGATCCACCTGTCTGTTTTCAAACCAATACCACCCAGTTTTTATTACTATGGCTTGAGCTATGGTAACACTTGAGCTTGAGATCAAGGATGGTGATACCTTCGGAAGTGCTTTCATTGAAAAGGATTGTTTGGCTATCCTGGGTCTTTTGTTTTTCCCTGTGAAGTTGAGTATTGTTCTTTCAACGTCTGTAAAGAATTGTGTTGGGGTTTTAATGGGCATTGTGTTGAATCCGTAGGTTGTTTTTGGTAATATGGCCGTTTTTACTATGTTAATCTTACCAATCCATGAGCATGGAAGATCTTTCCAATTTCTGGTGTCTTCTTCAATTTCTTTCTTCAAAGATTTGAAGATTTTATCATACAGGTCTTGTACTTGTTTGGTTAGACTTGCACCTAGGAATTTCATACAATTTGAGGCTATTGTGAAGGATATTGATTCCCTGACTTCTTTCTCAGCCTGTTTATCATTTGTATAGATGAGTGCTACTGGTTTTTAGGCACTTAATGCAGACCCACCCATAGCCAAACAGGTGGAGTCCTGGGAATCCTACAGAAGAGGGGGAAAAGGATTGTAGGAGCCTCAGGGATCAAGGGCACCACAAGAAAACTTGCAGACTCAACTAACCTGAGCTCTGAGGGGCTCACAGAGACTGAACCGACATCCAGAGAACCTGCATGAGATTGACCTAGGCACTCTGCATATGTTACCGTTGTGTAGCTTGGTTCTCTTGTGGGACTCCTCACAGTGGGAACAGGGCTGTCTCCAGCTTTTTTAGTGGCTTTTGGGAGCCTATTCTTCATAATGGGTCACCTTGCCCAGCCTTAATACATGGGGAGGTGCTTAGTCTTACTGCATCTTGATATGCCTTATTTTGTTGATACTCATGGGAGACTTGCAGTTTCCGGAACAGAAATGGAGGAGGAGTGGATTGGGGGTGGGAACAAAGGGTGATGGGATGGGGGGGCTGGGAGAAGAGGAGGGAGGGGAAACCCATGACTGGGATGTAAAATAAATAAATAAATAAATAAATTACTTATTTATTTAAAAAGAAAAGTAAGCTGACTTCTTGCTGGCCTCACCTCACCAGGGAACTCCCTTATCAGGGAACAGACAGCAGCTCTGGGTGGCAATGAGCCTGGGGAGTTTATAACTCAGAAAACAGTGTCACTGTGGCTATGCAAGCTAAGGACCAAAGCTTATAGCAGCCTGGATAGCACAGAATGTGTCCAAAAGTTCACACTACAAATCCACGTCTGTCCATGGCAAGTTAAACAAACTCCAGTTTTCACTGTTGAGAAGAATCTCTTTGAGGCCAGTGCATGGGGGCTGCTCAGCTCAGGATCCTTTCTGAGCTCAGGCTGCTTAGAAAGCTGCACGGCAGTGCGTAGTAGAGGCAGGGATCAATAGAGGTGCCCGGAGAGTCTGCTATAAGCATCATCAGCATCATGCCACACTGGGAGGAGATGAGACTTACGTCATCTTTGTGTGCCAATGGTCCTTTCCTGCTGGAGGTTCCAGCATTCTGGGGCTTTGCCTTCTACACACATTCTCAGAGGTTTGTTTTCGTTGTCTTGTTGCCAGTGTCCTCCCATCCTTGGTGCCGCTGGGCTCCTGTGCACATCTTTCTGTGAGGGTGTCTGGCTTACTCTTCTTAGGGGGCCCTTTTTTGGTTATTTCAGAGATAACATTCTTGCCTGATCATGTTCTTACAAATGCATTCTCTTGTTCAGTATCACTACTCGAGTCTTCTTAATTCATTTTGTTCTATTATCATCTACAACCCACTTTCTTGACTAAAGGTTGAGTAACAAAAAATCAGGCCTCCAAGTTCATTGGTGAAACCACACAGACAGGAGAAGGTTGTTTTCTACTGGATACAGACCCAGACTGAAGGACCTTCTGACCCACACCATGGAACAGCACAGTATGCTTAGCTGCTTGACACAGATGTCAACGTGACCTGGGGCCTGAGCCCTCTAATTCTTAATACCTGTGGGATACAGTCAAGAAATGTGCCCATCTCAAGTATCCATCTTCTGGTGTGTGACATAGACATATCTTATGATATAGATATAGTATAGACCCCGCTTAGTATGTGTCAGAGAGAATAAGCGAGCTCACACTTAGCATAGTCCCTGAAACACCTCTAGGGACCAGGGAAAGGAACATCTGTGTTTTTATAACCAGGACTAGTTCTGCAACGATTGCGGTGGGGGCTGCACAGGTTTACCCATATGAAGTCGTGCACCCAGTGTCAATTTCCTGGCTCTGGGTTTGTACTACAATCATACCCTGGACCAGAATTCAAGGGGGGCACTTCTGTCTTACCTTTCCAACTTCCTGTGAGCCTGTAATTATTTTAAGACTAAAAGAAATAGACCAGCAAGGAAAAGGAGAGAGAGGGGGGAGAGGGGGAGACGCAGAGAAAGACAGACAGATAAATGCCATGCACAGGGTCACAGGGTTTGTAGATTTAATTTTCTACCCCCATCTGCTGTGTGACTCCAGAGCCCTGGTGCAGACCTGCTGCTGGGACACTGTGCCCTTGTCTTCTGATCCGTACCTACTCCAGCCCTCTCAGCATCAGTGTCCCTCCCATCTGGGCTGAGATCACCTTCAACCATGGCAACCACCAAGGGTGACTTCTCAGTAAAGCTCAAACAACAGGAAAGGCTGGCTACATACAGCCCCAAACCGGGCTTATTCACTGTGTGAGCACAATTCTTATGGATCTGCAGGCCTAGTCCTGGAGGGAGGCTGAGGAGTTGAAGTGTTGCTATAGCAACAGGATTGAGGGAAATGAGCCAAGTTTGTGAGTTCAAGTCTCCACAGAAGCCCTGCCCTGAAAGATACAATAGTATCAGCCTCAAGATTTGCTCCCGATGAGGATGAGAAAATACAGAACTTATCAATGACAGAGTTATCCTCCACAGGCCCATGGTCTCAGGATTCTGCCCCCAGTTTGTGGCGTTATTTTTGAAACCTGTGGAGCCTTTAGGAGTGGGCCTGGCTTGTTGAAGTAGGTCAGCAGGGGTGAGCTTCTAAAGGTTTTACCTACATGATGTGGGATTCCCCTCTATATGCTATGAATATGTTTTATTACCACTGGTTAATAAGGAAATTAATTTGGTCTATGGCAGGGCAGAATATAGGTAGGAGGGAAAACTAAACAATATATGGAGAAAGAAGGCAGAGTCAGGCAGACGCCAAATACCTGCCAAAGGAGAAAGACGCCAGAACTTTATAAGTATACCACAGCCTCATGGTGATACACAGATTAATAGATATGGGTTAATTTAAGATCAAAGAGCTGGCTAGGAATAAGCCTGAGCTGTTGGACAAGCAGTGTTGTAATTAATACAGTTTCTATGTGATTATTTGGGTCTGGGCGGCCATGAAACTAAAGCTCAGTCTCTGTTTACACCTATATCTAGTTTGTTGACTTTGCTTTCTCGTACACAAATATGTGAACAGCTGTTGTCTTATGATCCCAAAACTACACACAGAGCCTCTCCAAGCTCCACACCTTCTTTTCCATGAAGGACTGAAATCTCTTCAAAACCATTAAGTTGTTCCTGACAGGTGTTATGGTCACAATGACATAAAAAGGTAACTAATACAGAAAATGCAAAATTTCAATAAATTCTAAACTCAGTGCTGAGAGCCAGGGTGGGACTGTGGGGTATAGAAAAGTAAGAGAATCAAGTAGGCTTGGAAGGGAATGAGGCAAGCTCGTCAAAGACCCCTCCATAACATTGGTAGTTAGAGAGTGTGAGAAGCTTCCCCATGAAGCTGATGGAAAGTGTTGAAACTGTTCACACAGGACAGATACTGTCCGGGTGTGGGTTCTAAGACACCTTCAGATTCTGCTGAGGCTGCAAAGGTGGAAAAGCAGAAATCAGGCCGGCTGCAAGAGGAGAGCCCAGCCAGACAGGCAAGCTCCTGGGTTCCCTTTTAGGAGTGACAAACAAGACCTAATCCCTCTCTGACATGACAAGTAGGTCACTGAGGCAGTAGGTGAGGTGTTCAGCCGTAGACCCAGTCCTAGGCAATTGTCCTTTCCGCTGGTGGAGGGCGGCTGCGGTGCCTGGATAGATAAGTAGGAACTTCTGTTTGCGCCTGCGCCACTGCCGCTACCATTGTCATTGGTCCTTTTTTATTTGGCTCTCATATTGTGAGCACAAGGTGCTTCTTAAAAAATAGGGGCTCAAAATAATGCGCCCACATGAGACACAAGACTGCCACTTGATAAGAGCCAGAATCCCTTTGGAGGAGCTACCGAAGGAATACCAAATACTCAGGAGAACAGTGAGGTGGGTGTATGGGGACCTAGCAGACCTTTGTGCCTGCGAGCACCTTGTATTTGGAGCTGTATGATCCTGACCCATGATGCTTTCTCTTTCATGGGGCTGGAAGCTTCTTCCCTTATTCCCAGCTGACCTATGATTTGCTCCCCATTCCTGGGTCTTCTCTTTCTGGGATCTTCTGTGTCCCAGAAGCCTTGGGTCTCTGTTATCTCCTGGCTGTTGGGGTCTCCCAGCCCATGCCACCTGCTGGATTGTACCAGTTCACATAGGGTGAGTGAGCCTTCACTGAGGAATATGTTTGAGGCCCTAGAACACAAAAGGTGAGGGGCGGAGGAGTTGGACTAGGAAATGTGGGCTCATTCACATCTTCAGTGGCAGGAAATGCCACTTACCCAAGGAAATCCACCACTCCACCCTACAGACACATTCTTTAGGGCTGTCAGGGAGAAAATGACTTGGCAGATGTGGAATCAAAGGGCCTCCCTCTGGAAGCCTCCATGTTTTAGCTGAAGTTAAGAACAGAGTCCCTGTAGCTGAGGCTATGTGATGGACTAACCTGGCAGAGGTTTCCCCTCCAACCTGCCTCTCCAGGGTATGGACTCCATCTAACAAACGCAACCAATGACAGAAAGCAGGTTCTGTTAGGACTGTTTCCTAACACGAGCTCCCCGCCGACGCAAAATTCCCAATCAAACTGAATCAAAACAAGCGAAATTAAAAAACATCCAGGTTTAATGGAAGTTCTGCACTCTCGGGTGGCCCCGAGGGGGAACCGGGAGGAAGGAAAAGAGACCACATGTTCCTCTTTTGGGAACTCATTTAAATACCCTGGGGAGGGGTCAGGATCTGGCTTGCTGGGATTTAGAGTCCAGACCAGGTCTGGGGGCTGGAGCCTACGCTCCCAACCTGACATTCCAGACTCTTTGGATATAGGGATGACAGAAAATTGGAATGGTAATTATGACAAACATCTAGGCTCTCTTTGGAAAAAGGGCGTAGACTCAAATCTGGCTACTTCCTGCGGGCACAGGGCAACGTGGGGAAGGAGAGAGCTAGGTGTCCACGTTCAGCGAGAGGTGTGGCTGGAAAGGCATCTCATATTCTGTCATCCCGGAGACGGCAGGTATCTGTTCCTTGGAGGAGGTGAGAAGGCAGGTGTCTAGGAAAAGAAATTGTTATTACTAAAGATGAGTGTGCCAGAGTGAGGAGCAGGTAGGCCCTTCATTGTGGCATCCTGGAAAACCGGAGGGTAGAAGGTCCTGTCTGCTGGACAGACCAAGTGTCTTGAGTAGGAGCCTGCTTGAGCCTGGAGAGATGGTGCCAGCATGGGTGTCCCAAGAGCTTGGCAGCTGAAGGGGTGGTGAGGATTACCATGTGAGGTCCTGTCCATTGAGTTTCGAGAGACCTAGGAGTTAACTGTTTGAGGAGTACTCTGTCCCCTGGGGAGAACGGGGCAGGTTTAGGGGCACTGGGGTCCACTGGTGTGGTGGCAGGAAGACACCTGTCAGCGTGTGAATGAAGAAGGAACCTTAAAAGGGAGAGGTAGGGTAGGTACCCTGCCAGTGGAGGAGTTTGAACTGGGAGGTGATGGTTAAGGAGAAAGGGCCTGCCATAAAGCAACTCAAAAGGGCTCAGGCCTGTAGGGGAATGTGGGGTGGCCCTAAGGCAAGGGCCAAGATAACCTGAGTTCAATGGAGAGCTTGATTAGTTGTCGTTTGATGAGTCCCATTGTCCAGGAGATGTTGAGAGCTTCGGACATGAGCCTTATGACCCTGAGCCATCACATCTGCTGTTTCCCTGGAGACCGGAAACACTTCTATCCATCCTGTAAAAGTGTCCACAGTGTTGAGATAACGGAGTTTTTTATGAATAGGCATGTGGGTGAAATTAACCTGCCAATCTTTGTCTGGTTGGTGTCCATGAAGCTGGTGTATGTGGAGAGCTCCTTTTGGGTTGGCTTGGGCACACATCTGGCAGGAATGAACCTGTAAAATAGAATCTTGGAGATGGGTGGGGTTAAAAGGGGCTCCAAGAAGTGGAACAAAGCTTTGGGGAAGTGGCTAAGGATATCTCCAATTCAGTAAAGGTGCTGGGCAAGCCAGTATCACTAAGAAAGAATGAGAGAAAAAATATGTCCTGCAAGAATGCAGGGCAGTGGCAAAGTTTTAAGTGGGGAGGAATGGGTCCCGTCTACTCCCATAGCTGAAATTGGCCCAAGAGAGAATAAAAGTAATGGACTTACCTGCCATTTGTAGCTTTACCTGTAGGCTTGGAGAGGATTACAGGATAAACCAAGTTTGGGCAGTGTCAATTCTCTGTAAGGCTGGCACAGTTTCACTTGCCGATGTTGGTGAGACTGGACCTCCGTGGCTTGGCATAGAGGATAAGCCCGCATGGGTGCATTGTGATTTCCAGTGTCCAGGTTGCTGGCAGATAGGGCACAACCTCGGAGCAGGTGTAGTGCAATATCGTGCCATGTGACCATTTAAGCCACATTTGTAGCAGGTTGCCTGTGAGGTTGACTTAGGTTGTGCTTCACCAGGGTAGAGCTGCGTGTTTGGCTTCCCTTGTCCCCATTCCTGAGACCTTAGGGCAGCTGCTAAGGCCTGGGCCTGTAGATTGCTGTAGCTTTGTCTGTCGGGAAGACTCAGCTGATTTCTCTCGGGCATTAAAACTTTAAAGGCCATTTTTACCAATTTTCATATAGGAGTTTGGGGACCATCCTCAACCTTTTTTTTTTTTTAACTCTTTCCTAATATCTTGTACTGACTGAGGAAGCAGAATGATTAGTAGAAAAGGAACCTTTTCTGAGAAAGATTTGGAAGAGAAAAGGGAGTATGGAGGGGCTAGCCCAGTATGCAGAAGAGGTCCAGGAGTGGAGCAATGAGGTAGGAGGGGGAGGGGAAGGTGGAAGTTTACCTTGAACCTCCGAATTGGGAAAAGGAGGGGAAAGAATGTTGCTCTACAGGAGGGGGGAGGGGCCAGTGCCTCTGGCAGCGTGGTGTTGTGAGACACTGGCTATTAAGAGCACAAAGACCAAAAGCCATGGATATATATATGTAAGTTCTGTTTATTTGTATCAGACAGGCTCAATTTAAAAAGATTTTTGTAAGAGGCATTAGAGGGGCAACAGGGGACCTAGCTTTGAACTGCAAGTGCCCATTTAGAGTCTATGCCCAACCACGTGGCCTAAGTCCATTTCAGTGCGTCTGCCAAGATGGCTCTTAGGTCCAAAAAAAGGGGTGTGGAGATTGAATGCCCGGTGTCCCGAGGCAAACAGATCTCTGCCTCAGCCAAGACTGATCCCGTGGGATTGACTGCTTCCTGGGACTCAGATTCCTGGAATAGACAAGAAAAGGGACTCACCAAGATGCAGCCACTGTAGCCCAGAAGCCGGTTTTAAGCATGGTGTAGGGAACTCGAACTGTAGACTAGGGGCCTTTCAAAGCGTGGCCTGCCGCGTGGAAAGGGCCTGCCTTATCTCGGTGGGACCTCCAAAATGTTAGGAATATTTCCTAACACGAGCTCCCCACTGATGCAAAATTCCCAATCAAGCCAAACCAAAACAAGCCAAATTAAAAAATATCCAGGTTTAATGGAAGTTCTGCACTCTCTGGTGGCCCCGAGGGGGAAGCTGGGAAGCCACGAATGTGACCACGTGTTCCTCTTTTGGGAACTCATTTAAATACCCTGGGGAGTGGTCCTGACCCCACCCCCAGGGAGGGGTCAGGATCTGGCCTGCTGGGATTTGGAGTCCAGACCAGGCCTGGGGGCTGGAGCCTATGCTCCCAACCTGACAGGTTCAACATTTTGTTCCTCTGCTCTGGAATATTACTAACACAGGTTTTTGAGCTCTGAGATCCCATTAGCTCTCCTCTGACCCTGGGGCTTTAAATTTTCCATTGAATTCATTTAAACCATTTATTGGCCATGTCTGAGGCTCTGAGCTCAGCACTGAAAATAGTGACTCACCTCACGAAGACTCTTGCTGTACCAGGCACAAGTCTGCAAGGCTTTGGGACTGTCTGGGGCTGGTGAGTGAGGAAAGAGGCCGGATCCCTTGGGTAGAGGTCCTGAATGTGGGTGTACTACTGGCTTGGGAGAACCACAGGAAGGAGGTGAGGTCTGATGTTTGCCTGAGAAAGGTCTTCAGCCAGAGGCAGCCCCATGAGCAGGCAGAAGGGGTGTGGCAGGCGGTGAGTGAAAGCCACTGGCCCTGACTGCAAAGGGCGTGGGCTTCACACTGGAACCTGAAGGCTCAGGGTCTAGAGGGCATTTGGTCACTTGGATTCTATGCAAATATCTAACAGACAGACAGGAGGTTTTCAAGGAGAGAGTCTGTGTTTCATGGGGTCCATCACTAATGAGAGAGACCACGGGAGACTCAAAAGGACATTTCTTTACAGTTTAGGTTTTTCTACTTTGGAGGATTTTCAAGCACATGAAAACAAGATAATTAACAAATTGGCTCAGCACCCACCCACCTCAACAATGGCTGACTGTGGCCTGCCTGCTGTCACTCCAGATCATAAGTTACTATGATTGTTCATCACCCACCTCAACAATGGCTGACTGCGGCCTGTCTGCTGTCACCCCAGATCATAAGTAACTAATATGACAGCTCAGCACCCACCCCAACAATGGCCGACTGCAGCCTGTCTGCTTACTACCCCGGATCAACTTGTTGATCCCACATATCATAATTTCAACAGTAAAAACTCTCTATGTTTATGAATTTAAGAAATGACAATGGCCTAAAATTCACAACCATGACAGTCTTCTAAAGTCGTTTAATAAAATTGTCTTGGTGCCAACCAGGATCCAGTTAGAGTTCCATTTCCCTAATTGCCTCTGTGCTTCCTAAAAACAGTTCAGTTCTGGTTCAGGTTTCATATAAAGCTCAAGCATTGCTTAAAAACAACAACATCTTTTCAACCACTTAAAGGCCCTTTAAACAACTCTTTCCTCCCCTTTCTCTTCCTCCTCTCTCTCCCCTCTCCTTTAGTCTACCTCTTTCCTCCTCCCTCCTCCCTTATTTTCTCCCCTCCTCCTCTTCCCTTTCTCTTCTTCTCTAAGCCTCTCTCCTTCCTTCTTTCTCTATGCATGTCCCTATGCCTGTCTCTGTCCCTAACTCTTCCTTTCCTCTCTCTCTCTCTCTCTCTCTCTCTCTCTCTCTCTCTCTCTCTGTGTGTGTGTGTGTGTGTGTAGAAAACCTGGCCATTAGTCAAGCAGAGTTTCCCCCAGTCTGAGACCCATGGTGTCATTTAACATATGACTCTAGCCCTGTATTTCCTGTGAGTTTGGGGAGTTTGACCTACCCATGCCATCAGATTTGAAGTTGATTTTTTGTTTATGTAACTAACTCATGAGATTCATAACGCTCTTTGTCTTTCTTTGTTACCATGGTAAGCTTGGAAGGGATATGGGTATTTGAGAAGGGTCTGTGCTGTGATAGAGGGAGGAGGCCAATGAGGAGGCACTGGCTATGTCCACTAGAGCCCTGTGGATCACCCTGTGTGAACCAGGGTGTGGCAGTCACGGGCACCTGTAAAGCCCCCCTGGAGATACTGGTACTTATGCCTTTCTACAGCTTGTTTTTGTGACCTGGAAGAGAACTTGACCTGAAGGAGCTAAATACAGCAAAACACTTTCCCTATTTGCCCTTTCTGCATTTACCCAAAGCTTTACTAGGGGTGCTGGGTTTGCACTGTGCTGTCCTTCCTTAGAAACATAACGTCTCCAGGTGGGATGGAAAAATCTACCACACAAAGAGAGTGCCCCTGCCCTGTGTGACTTCATATTTACTTTCTAAAGGTGAAGAACAAAACAACTCCTAATGGCAAATGCCTAAACAGTGAAAAAGCCCCAGACGGCAAAGTCTCATCCTCTCCAAAGAAAAGGAAGTCAATGTTTGAAAGGGTTTAAAATGTCTGTGAGGACTAAAATACTCCCCCTTATCTCTTCGTCCATCAGCCAGTCTCTGATTACTCTTGAAATTTCATAGAGGGGAGGGAGGAGGAAAGGGACAGAGGTATATTACGATTCTTTTCAGAATGAGTGCACATAAGAGTATCCGGTAATACAATTTTCGAATGTCTGAGTAGGCTTATTTTCTTACAGTATTGAGTCATAAAACTGACATTAATTTTAGAAAACATTTTGATTTTAGTGTATAATAAAATTCTATTTGATGCTGTGAAATATCCTAAAGTATGTTTTTAAAGGAAATAATGCACTTTGGATAACTATTAAGGAGCTTAGCTATTGAGAATAAGCTATAAAAATACAAATAAAAACATATTTTGAAATTTGGTACAGCACCTTAGAGATCTGCTATAGCAACAAGGTTCACTGAACTGTGCAGACCTGATTGGGCAGTTCCTATCTCTGTGCATGCCCTGCAGCTATACCTACGCAAACCAATACTGATGACTGAATGCTTGGAGGAAGGTGATTTTATGAACAGCAAGGCTGATGTGGTTTAGAGAGCAGAGAGCAGGGTCTGCCCAGCTCTATGTGGAGATGAAGAGACTATAGAGCGGTGGGCTGGAAAGGGAGACTTTGATTTGAGGTCTATGAAGCAAGCCTTAGTTTGACTACAGACTTCTGCCTAGATGACCTTGGGTGAGCTGCAGAAGGAAGGACTTTTGATATGCCACAGTGCTTTCTGGGAGTAAATGAAATGGGGATGCTGGGCATCTCCTGGATGTCTGGAAAGGGCTGTCTAAGGCACCAGTACTCTTCTGTCCTCTGTTTTATTTTGTTTTAAGAGAAACTTATCATTTAGAAAAGTCACAGATGGATGCCAGTTTCTGGGGGCTTAGACTGGTCATTCATATTGGGAAAAATGATCCGGAGATAATATCCACAGAAATGTGTCTCTTTTTTGACAGTCTGGCTTGTTTGGGAGAAGATAGACATCATCTGAACTTTGTCCAAAACTTTGAGGTAAACTAAGATGTCAAGAGGCTTGAGGAATTCAAGGAGTTACAAGATGTATTACTGGAGCCACATGGGATGCTATTGACAAAATATGGAACTTTCTAGGAGATTGGCATTGCTCATCACCATCACCACAGTCTATCTTTATGCAAAAAAACATTTTTGTTTGATTTTTGGCTTTTTAGAGACATGCTCTTACTTTGTCAACTCAACTATGCTCACCTTAAACTCCTGGTCCACCTGCCTCTGCCTCCTGAATGCTGGGATTAAAGGTGTGCACCACCACTGCCTGGCTATCTCCTATTGATAGTTTGTGAGTATGGGTGCCTATGTCTGTGCAATACATATCACATTATTAAAAAGTGTCTATGAAATCTAACAAGATGTAATAAAATGAGTACCCAAGTACTTCCCAGCCAGTTTTCAAAACAGAATGTTCCCAGTAACTTCTCTTCTAAGGTTCTTCTAGTGGACTTCCTATTTCTCTACTCAGCAGTAGCTGAGGTTTCTGTTAGTCATTCTCCTACCTTTTTTCCTTGGCCTCTAAACAAGACTGGCAAAGCTTTCCAGTTTTCTGGATGAGAAATCTATACAAAAGGAGTACTCTGTTGTAGAATATTATTTTAACTAGGCAAAGATATGTTACATTTGTTTATGCTGCAAATATTACTTTAACCGTGTAAAGGTGTGTTACTTTTGTTTATGTTGCATTTTTTTAATTACAGAAATCTGTTTTACCTTGCCTGCCTAAGGCATCTGATTGGTCTAATAAAAAGTTGAATGGCCAATAGCTGGGCAGAGAAAGGATAGGTGGGCCGGCAGGCAGAGAGAATAAATAGGAGGAGAAATCTAGGCTGGAGAGGAAGAATGAGAAGAACAAGAAGGAGGAAAGAATGAGGGACACGCCCTGTGCAAGAAGCCAAGCAGATGCCAGCCACAGACGTAGAGAAGCAGTGAAAGTCAGATATACAGAAGTGAGAAAGGTAATAAGCCCCGAGGTGAAAGGTGGATAAAGAGAAGCAGCTTAAAAAAGAGCTAGCCAGAAAAGAGCTTAACTAAGGCCGGATATTCAAAATTTAGAATAAGTCTCTGTGTCATGATCTGGGAATGGTTGATGGCCTAAAAGTAGACTCCTGGTCCAGTCTTCTTGGCTTTTCCATCTTCCGATCAATAGGAGTGACAGGGATTCGAGGTGTTAGTCATGGACTTGTAAAGGTTAAAAGGACTTTAAATATCATTAGGTTAGAGACATGGAGTAGATGAGTCATTCCTGTGCTCAGGCAGACACCAATCATGGTGCCTTTCACGCTGACCTGTCTTGGTTCTAGCCAAAGGGTTTGTTGTGAAAAATCTAGCTGTTCCTCTTAGACTAACTCATTACTCCTCCGAAAGATCACATAGCATTGTTCAACTTTCTAAATTTTTTTGTTTTGTTGTTGTTGTCGATCTGAGCATATCTCTTTGGTTTTAGTTGGCATGGCTTCCAGGAGGCAGCTTGTAAACTACTTGAGGATAGGGGCCTTAGCCTGTTTCTACAGGGCCTTCCTCTTTCTAAGTTCCTCACAGGGCCTACCTCAACCTTGAACATATACTAGTTAGTACTTCATTAGAACCAACTAGTTGACAGGTTTGCTAATGTCATAGTCAAAGCCAAGTCTAACTGGGTGTCACTGGTAACTTGGAAGTCAGTGATCAACTGCTCTAGCAAGAGGCAGTGGGGCCCAATAAGGAGAAGCCTCTAGGGTGCTACCAGTACTCAGAGTTGCTTTTGTCTCCTTTTGTTTGAGTGAGGGTCTCATTCTATAGCACAGGATGTCCTGAATTTACTGTGTAGCCCAACCTCAAACTCATGGCAATCTTCCTGTCTCAGCCTCCTGGAATTACAGAGTGATGAGCCATCACTCTGGGCTCATAATTCTTATTCTGAAACCATTTGCTGTGATTTACTTGACTCTTTATCTCTAAGTATTCCAAAATTTCCCATTTGGTACTAAAGAAAACCACACCAAAAGCCCACAACCAGCATGGGGGAATGGAAGGACACTACCAATTGAATGAATACAAGGCATGAACATGGCTGATTCTGACATCAGCCTGACACAGGGAAGGAACTGATGATGTTCGCATCTGGTACATGTCAGGGACTGTGCTAGGTACTTTCCTTTTAGTCTTCTTTGACCTTTATACTCACTCTGAAACATCAGCTCCCCTATTCACAGATAAGGAAGTATCTATCAGAGATGTCTGAGTCCTTGCCCAGCTGGTTTTATCAGGTAGGCGTTCAAAACCTGTGAGGTTGCTGAGCCACACAGAGCTTGCGCCACTGAGAGTCATGTAGACCCGTCAGTGAGAACTCACCAGAGGACCAGACAGGAGTTCATCTGAAAGATCGACCAGGTGGCCCCTGCTCCTTGCCTAAGATAGCAAGCACAGTTTCGGGGGGAGGGGTGAACCTCGGTTATTAGCCATGATATTCCTGTGTACCCATGATTCTCTCTTCCTTACAATTGAGGATGAGGAGAGAGGAGGGGAAGGGGACACCATGTGTCCTGATACCAATGAGCTGATGGTGTGAAGATCACATCCTTTTCCTTTTCCATTGTCAATTTCTGTTACCCGAGAGCTCACAGGCCCCTAGAACCTTCCGCATTTAGATAGTTTCTGACCATCCTGCAAGGGCTTGCTGAAAGACACAATGCTGGAAGGGTCACACTGAACTCGGAGAGCTTGTTGGTATGGTACAAACTGCAGTGCTCATGTGTATCTGTCTGACCACACGATCACTTAGTAGGAAAGTATCTGAGCAGAATTCTGGCTCTGAGGAGAGGAGGAGGTCAGGCCAGCCCATCAGAACTTCTGCCATTCCGGCATTAAAGGCTCCTGCCTCCAAGGCTGTGAGAAGTTGCATGGATGGAGCCAAGTCAAAGGCTAATTATTGTCCAGAAAAACAAAAACGCCATTTTCAAGTTCCCATTAAAAGGGATTCAGATGGGAGGACGCAGAGGCCCAGATTACATCGTTGGTACTCAGAGCAATGGAAACAGTCTACATTTCAAATGTCTTCTAGCTTCCGGTTGGCATCCTGAGGCCTGCCGTGGTCTGAGGACATGTCCATCTCGGTAATTCACAGTGACCTGTGTACAGCCCGGTGACCCAGTGTCCACACCCAGCTGGGAACAAGGGTCAGGCACAGCACAGGGAAAGCTTGTTCTGCCGGAACCATGCTGGCTGACTTGGGGGCAGACTGATGGAGTGGGAGTTTCCTACTTCACCTCAACCTACCCTCAGCTTGGTCACAAACTCAGTGCCGGCTTTATCCCTGGATGAAAGGGGACCGTTGTCTCACCTGGAGTGGGGCTGCCAGCATGTTTACTCTTCTTTGTAGGGGATATTTCTGGACCTTTCTTCTCTTTCCCAAAGACCCAGGGCAACCCTCCAGAGTCCAGAAGGACCCTGGACCCTGCTTTCTATCTGGCTCCTTCCCACGTGATGAGGAACTTTGAATTCTTTCCTTATTTGTTTCAGAAGGTACTTTTAGTTGGCCTGCCGTCCCATGATCTATTGGTCAGCTGCCACTAACAATGTTCTGGGTACATGTAGCTCCCTGTCAACTTGCTATTGAATCAGGACCTGGCCTGGCATATCATGTGTGCTGGTTACTTGGAGATCAGGAAGGTGAAGAGGAGAGGTAGGGTTGTCAGTAAGAGGATGTGGTGAGAGGGAATGAGGAGGTTTGCTTAGCGGAGAAGGAGGTGTAGGAGATGAACGAGGAGAGGCTTGTTTATGTGGAGAATGAGGAAATTGGGGGCGGGGTGGGCAATCAGCCAGGATACGGCCAGGGAATAGACCTAACGGGACAGGGAAAAGGGACATAATTACCGCCGGGGCCTTTATATACTTCTTCATATAATCCTTACAACACTCAGAAAACACTTCTTACCATTACCCATATTCTTTGGTAAGAGGACTCAATTTTCAGAAAGTTTACCTGGCTTGTCCAATATCACTCAACTATCAGAGAGGAGCGACAGATCTGGAGGATTCCAACCCTCCCTAAAGGTGAACTAGGGGTTAAACATTATTGGATGAAAGTTTGCTGGAGAAAAATGTTAATTTATGTTAAGTTTTTACCGCAACTCCCTCTCCCCCTTTTAAATGGATGAAGCTATTAGGCACAAGCAATTTAGCTGCTTGATTGACAGCTGTCAGACCTTTCCTCCAGGCAGAGATGGAAGCCAGATTGGAACTGCCAGTGCTGTCTGCATGGTTCCCAAGTCTGGAGGGGTTGGGCATTCTATCACTGCCTCTTCTGGGGTGCTCTCTGGGGCGGTGAAAACTTCAAGTTCACTGCCACCATTTTCAAAGAGCTCGCTGTCTTCATAACAGCCCCCTCTGTTTTAAACACCCCACGACTTGATAGAGGAGGTCGTAGCCTAGCCCGTGACTCCAGGAAGAGGTTGGGAACTAACGCAAAGATCTTTGCCTTCTCTCCAACCATAGCTTTGCCTTAGGCCACTTCAGATACCCTGACACAGTTCTGGGAGACTTCACTTTGACCATGACAGCTTCAGATGACCCTTGAGTGACTGACTACTGTCACTGCAGGTGAGCCCTCCACCCCAGCTCCCCCCCAACCTCGTCGTAACCATCCTCAGTCTGGCTGGGGAAGAGCACCAGCCCACACCAATGGAAGAGAGAGCTCCGCTCCTCAAATGCTGTTGAAAGTGGAGGAGAGCGGCAGCTGCATACCGAAATGACTGTTCTACCAGACTTCCCAGGTCGTTGCTTCTTGGTTTCGGGGGCTGACTTCTGTTCCTTTAAGCTGCATGCAGGCTAGGGCAGGACTCAGCAGGTTGAGTTTTACTCGTGCTATTAGAACTGTCACCATCGTTATCACCATACGGGGATGAGCAGAGTGCCCACATTTTCCAAACCTAAGGCTGGAGGGAAGCTCTCTCCTCTTGAAAGTTGATCTTCATCAAGAACTTACGTAGTTAGTCTGCAGATCCACCAGAAGCCCATAATCTAACCTGTGGACACATCTTGTGAGGGTCACTCGTCATGCAGAGGCCACGAGAGCCAAGCCTGTTGAGTTGAGATCTGGCCCATAACCAGCTATAATCACCATTTACGTTCAGGGTTTTGTTAGTGCTCTGTAAATGTGAGAGTGTAACTGATAGATCTGGGAGAAATGGATTCTAACTATGTATGTGTTCCCCTCCATCTCTATCAGATTCTTGAAGGAATGGGCTCTAAGGAATTAGAATTCTCCAGGAATCTCTTGCTGGGAGAGGAGATGGCTGAAGTCCTGGGGGCATCCAGAGGAGGAACTTGCCACCTAAAGAAAAATGGTTTCTCACATGACTTTGTAGGAGAGACTTGGAACTGAGACAATGGTGGGCTGAGGACCACTCCTTGCTGAACTGCTTAGTTATGTATTATTTTTGCTTTCTTTTTAAACCCCACCCTCACATCAGGGTCCCAAAGATTGGGGGCATCACTGGATCCTTTTGTCCTTCTGCCTATGGCCATATTGAATAAGTCTCCATGTTCTGCTTTTCACTGTTAATGTGGCTTTTCCAGTTGGCTTATTGCATATGGGTGGCTGAACCTGGCTTGTTGGGGCACTGATTCTGGTAACAGGAAGGTAGATAGTGCTGGGGACTCTGCCTCCATCTAGATGACGTTTTATTACATGAAATGAGAGTTGTCACAAGCATGTATATCGAGATCTACAGGAGTCATTGTTCTAAATTTCGTCGTCATCAAGGGAGCGCAGGTTGCTTGGGTGGGATAAGTGGGCAGCTACCTTCAAACCTCAGCGACAAAAGCGGAGCTTTCAGAGGCTAAGGGGGGGTGTCTCTGGGGGCTGCAGTCACTGGAACTTTCCGTTTGCTCTCCCAGGAAGAATCGAGGCTCCTCTACACCCTTTTACACACCCCAAGACTAAATGGCCTGAGGGTAGAGTTATGAATTTAGCCAGTAATTTAAAAGCCTCTGCTTAGTCACCCCTAGCTCTGTCTTATTTACTAAGACTCCAAACGTTCAGCCCTTCCTGGCAATTAAGCTTCTAAAGACTGAACGGTCACAGAGCTGAGCCATCTCCAGATTCCCTGCCTTCCCTCCTGTAGGTTGGCAGCCTCCAGGGTGGAGTCTGGTAAAATGCCACCTCTCCCTTTGCCACCTGCACCTCATAGGCTGGCTGACCTTCACTGCAGCTGTGCTTCAAGATGAGCATTTCCGTCAGTGCTTCCTAAGAACTAATTCCGGAGATGGTGAGTCCCTGTCCTTGCTCACATGCCCACTTCAAGCCATCTGCACACACTACAGGGCACTTCCCCCTGGCATCCCAATGTTCAGACCCTCCAAGTCCTCTTACATCTCACTGTTTACACCAGGCATGCCCTAAAAGAGCAATCCAGGCCTTCTGTCTCTTTAAACAGAGGCAAGGGACCAATTGGTAGCAATACAGACTTGATCTTAATCAGTCTTCTTACTGATTTCTCATGGTCATCCTCATTCACATCTTTTAGTGACTGTTCTAGGCGCTCTTTTTGAGGTCCTAGTCCCACTCGTGTCTAAGAGTCGTCGTTAGATTATGGGCTTTATTTTCTGCCACATTCCTGGCACCCAGAGCAGTGCATTGCAGGCTCTCAGTAAGCATTTGTCAAAGAATGAGCAGTTGTGTGGACAAGTCCCTTGATGCTGCCACAATATGTAAAGCCCCTCCTTAGTCAAGTCCAAGGATTATTACAGCCTCATTCTGGGAAGGGTTTTATTTCACCTGCCCCTTCACTTTGGAAGCAGGAGTCTTATTTTCCCAAGTTATTTAGGGGAACTTCCAGGATAGATTTGAATTATAATGATATCCAATGAAGAAACCCTTTTGCTCAGGGTTTCTAAAGATGATAGCAAACTTGTCTTGAACTGGACCTAATTTATGGGGTGAGACTTTTACACAGTCTACTACAAACCGGACATGATTATACATCATGAGCCGCAAATACACAGTGGGATTCTGATATTAATTGCCAACCCCTCTTCACCAAGAACTGGTGAAAATTCTTAGCCTATGTGGTTAGGGAACTGTCTCATCAGCATCTGGTTAGGATTCATCACCTGTGGTTGTCGCATCCCACCTTATAAGCTGCTCTTGACCTACACTGGCCATCAGTGATGTTCGTTTCCTTATACTGAGAGTTTTCTCCGAGGGACTGCAAAGGCTTCTTTGGTTTTTCTCGCAACTGAACACAATTCAGATTTTAAATTCAAAAGAAGGAAATGGAATGATTTGGACAAAGAGGTGCAGAAAATCTGAGTTAGAAGAGGTGTGAAGCACCATTGAGCCCAGCAATATACGGTTCTCTGTCTTAGGCACCAGTACCAAGTGATGCTGGGCCCTTTGCCAGGAGGGTCAAGATCATTTGTTGATGTTGGCCACAAGCAAGAGGTGAGGTCTTCGTGGCAAATACCACAGATTTCTCATTGCAGAAGGCAGGGATGCCCAATGGGTCAGAGGTGAGAAGGATTCAAGGGTCAGGGGTGGGAAGGACTCAAGGGTTCAGGATGGGAAGGACTCAGGGTCAGAGGTGGGAAGGACTCAAGTTAAAAATAGCCCTTGACTTTAGGGAAATGGGAAGATGAAAGACAGTGCCAATATCAACTGATACTCAAAACTACTTGCAAAATGACAAGGTTGGGAGCAGATTGAGAAACAAGAATGACTGGCCACAGACAAGCAACCCGGGGCAAAGAGGGTCTGAGTCCAAACAATGGCGAGATGTCCAGCTGGTTTCCATCCCTGTGAGCATCACCAGGAGTGGCAGGGACAGGAAAGTGACACATATCCCTACCGCCAACAAGTGTACTGAAATTATGGGACTCTTGCTCTTCAGGCATCTGTAAAACCCCTCCCACTAGAGCAGGAAAGACGTTGCCTTTTCAAGAACAAATTGAATTGGTTCTGAGGACAAAAAAAAAGTGCAATTTAAAGAAAACTTATGCTTAGAGACAATTTGGGGCATCTGTTGTCCAGAGTTGGTGGCCTGGACTCCCCGAGGAGACCACAGCTTCCTGGTGGTGCCCTTCTGATGACATGCCTAGAACAAGCACCATACACAGATTGCCATCTGCCCCAACAACCGCAAGTTGCACTGCAGTGCACAACTCCTGTCTGAGCTCTAGGCGCTACCATACAGTTTGCGAGCTTCGGGCAAGGGGCTGGAGGTTGAAACACACAAAGACACACAGAGACAGCACAGACAGAGACAGAGACACGGACCTCTAGTCACTGGTAAGAAGCCTTTTATTCAATAGCACCATGGAGGCTTATATACCCAACAGTCAGGTGGGCCAACAGGTGAAAACCTTATCCTCTGATCCTCAAGGCAACACGTGCTCGTGAAGCAGAGCTGGTAAACAATTATGACACAGTTTTCAGTAACTCAAATCAGAAGGAAAGTCAAGATTTCTAGCAGGGAAGAACAGCTGGAGGCCAGGACTCCAAATGATCCCAACAGCGCACATCTATGAGAAGTGTTGGTGCCAAGTAGGACAATGTTCACGAGCCCAAGGGGCACAACGGGCAGGTGACAGGCATCAACTGGATCCCTCAGAGTAACTGTGTTGTGACCTGCGGCACAGACTGCAATGCCTATGTGTAGATCTGAAGGGGCCCACATGGACACCTCCACTGGTCATCCTGCGGATCAATAGAGCCACTTGCTGTGTGCGCTGGGCCCCAATGAGAACAAGTTGGCCATGGGCAATGGTCCTCGCATCATCTCCATCCGTTATTTGAGCAGGATGACAGATGGGTGTGCAAGCACATCAAGAACCCATCCTCCCCACTGTCCTCAGCCTTGACTGGCACCCCAGTAACATGCTCCTGGCTGCAGGCTGCTGTGACTTCAACTGAAGGGTCTTCTCTGCCCAATCAAGGAGGTGGAGCAGCAGCTAGTCCCTATACCGTTTGGGGAGCTGATGTTCGAGCCCAGCAGCGTTTGTGACTGAGTGCACGGCGTCTGCTCCTTGGCAAGTGGGAGCCATGTGACTTGGGTCAGGCCCAACAGCAGGGTGTGCCTGGTAGGCACTGACAAGAAGATGGCTGTCGCAACCCTGGCCTCTGAAACCTTGCCACTCCTGGCCATCACCTTCATCACAGAAAGGAGTCTAGTGGTGTCGTGGTGTTTCACTTGTATTTTAATAAATAAAACTTGCCTGAGGATCAGAAAATAAACTGTCCCACTGGTCAGCCTTACAGACCAGGCAGTGGTAACACACGCATTTAATCCCAGTATCCACATAGAAACCAGGTGGTGCATTGGTGTAGGCGGGTCCTTCTGTATTTGGGTTGCTTTTATTGGTTAATAAAGAAACTGCCTTGGCCTTTTGATAGGGCAGGACTTAGATAGACAGGGAGAGAGAACAGAATGCTGGGAAAGGGACAGAGTCAGAGAGAGCTGCCCGCCATGAAGCACCCAGATCAGACACGCTGAATCTTTCCTGGTAAGCCACGACTAGTGGCAACACACAGATTATTAGAAATGGGTTAAACGAATATGTGAGAGTTAGCCAATAAGAGGCTAGAGCTAATGGACCAGGCAGTATTTAAATGAATACAGTTTCCGTGTAATTATTCGGGGCATAAGCTAACCGCACGCCTCTTGCAACAGTGCATGCCTTTAATACTAGTGGTGCACGTCTTTAATCCCAGCCCTAGAGAGGAATATAAGATGGGAGGAGACTCTCACACAGTCTCATTCTGAGATTCCTGGAGGCGGGATCACCATTTTCAAACTGAAATTGAGGTAAGAGCCAGGGGCTGACTGCTTTGCTTTTCGAATCTTTAGGTTAGATCCCAGTTTCTGGCTCTGAGCTTTCATTAATTATGTATCAGAGTGGCAGCGGGCCATAGTTGTTTACCGAGACTGTTTACCTATGATATTGCTGCAGGGATGTTGAGCTGAATATGCCCAAGCAGAGTTCCCAGTGTGGCCTGACAGCCCGTGAGAGCTCCCAGAACCTTGACAAGAAGGCCAGCTCTGAGGGTGCTGCAGTCATGGGCATCTGCCTAGACTCGCTGCACGTGAACAGCGTCAGTCAGTCTCGGTGCTGACGGGGGGAGACGGGGCATGGGGGGGGCAAGTGCTTGAAGTTCTGTGCTGCAGGCATGGACAGTGGCATGAACGTCCGGAATGTGAAGAGCCTGGAGTCAGCCTTGAAAGACCTGAAGATCAAATGAGCTGTCAGGAATGCTGCCCTCCTTCCCCTCTGGGGAAGAAGGAAGGGACGAGGCTGAGGGCTGCTTTGCTGAATGCTTCTAGGGGGCCAGTGCCGGGCTGCTCCTCTAGGAGGGAAGGAGGTAGCTGGGGAGTTTTCCTATCTAAGGAGCCTGTGCCTTTTAAAGACATGTTTTCACTTACTGCTTGGAAAAAATAAAAGCCCATCTCCCCCCCCCAAAAAAGAAAATTTGTTATTTAAAGAACAGGAAAGAGCACCATGGTAACATAAATACACAATTATGTATATACTGTGGATAGTTACAAAATAAATGATTGTCTATTAATCAAATAATCCAAACAGTATAAAAAAAGTCACACAACTTGTAAATTGCCCAGACCTCTGGATTTTGATGCCAGAAGTAAAACATAAAATTTCTACTGTTAAGATTTCAAATCTAAACTTTCTAATTTTCAGGGCTGTTTAGGTCAGTGAAGGCTCTGTGCCTGGTGGACTGTTGTGCTCTCCTTTAATGTCACAGCTGTTGTGACCAGAAGGGTTTAGAACAACATGGGTATGCTTGTTATGAAGGCAAGAAAAGTATGATAATATAAACACAGGACGTCCAAGGCTAGACCACACCAGTGTTTCATGGAAAAGCCTCATCTCTTCTTCCCCAGAGGAAGGACGGTGAATTTTCTCCACTATATATGGGTAAGGCCCTCTCTATGAACACCTATTAAGCATCAAATTGTTAATAACACTTGTGCTCAAGAGCTATAACAAGGGACAGTTTTTTGTTAGTTTTATTCCATCATTTATTTTTGTTTATTGTGGCAATATTAGCAAAGAGATACATAAAGGAAATGACATTTGCAATTCTGCGTTGGATAGATAACATTTTGTGTTTTCTTTTCAGACATTTTATTATGCAGACAGACATGTCAGCACATTTTAAAAATAACACTGGGAACATACTCTATTGGTGGAGAATGTTTATGAGCATGGCCTTGCATGGGCCAGCACCATCCTGCCCCATCAGGGCTGTCTTCTTTCTCTTCCGGCAGACCAGAACACTGTATAATCCAACCGAGTGAGTTCCTCTGCCGAATCTGTAAAAAGGAGTTGGAGGGAGAAACCAGGTGATTTGTAACCCGCCTAGCTCCTGCAGAGGCCGACCCTTGGCTGCCACGTGAAGGGCACTGTGCTTTTGTTCTAGAATGAGGGAAGGGCGGAATGACTCACTGAACCCCTGGCCTTGCCAGATGGAATGTGGAAAGGCAAATGCCTAGTGGTCCTACCTGAGGCATGTGAGCTGGAGCATTTCCCCATCCTCACAGCATCTCTGGGGGAAGGAGGGTTGATAGCCAGGCTACACCCGATGCCCAGCACAGGGATGGAGAGCTGGAAGCGGGGGGTCCCAAGGCTGTCTGATCCCGCTGTAGCAGGAACTGGAGAGACACTAAAGAAAGCAGGACTGGCTTCCTCCCGCGGGCTCCTCCGTCCCTGGGTAGCTGCAGAAAGTGGAGTGTGGGGTGTCCAGCTGGCGGCCTGAGCCACTCAGAGGCAATCACTCTGGTTGCTCCCATAACAGTTTCACAAGCCTGGTGGCTTGAAGCAACACAAACTCATTCTCTCTCTTTCTCACCTCTCCACCTAGCTCCCTCTTCTTCCCTCCCTTCTTATCAGGACAGCAGTCATACCTGTATTGGAATCCACTTCATGACCTTCTAAACTCGGTCAGACATATAAAGTTTCTGTCTTCCAAGGAAACAAGGTCATTTTCATGGGTACCAAAGGTTAAAATGTCAGCATTGGTGGCACAATCAACTATAGCAGGACCAATAAGGGGTAACTAAACACGGCCGACTGAACGTGCTTCACATGGCTCCTTTGGTTTGGTTTGGATTTTAGGCAAGATCTCACTCTGCATCCTACACTAACCTAATTAGTGCTGGGATTTCAGGTGGGCACTACCATGCCCGGCTAAGGAGGAAAATCTGTGGGAGCTGCAGGTGGTGGTGGTTATGGTTGTGGTTAAGGGGCTATGGGCAACTACAGCTTTGTAAAAGCAACTTCTCTGGGCCTCAGTTTTCCAATGTGACAACTGAGTTAAAACAGGGTCTTTCAAAGCATTGACCTTGACACTCTTGCTGGGTGAGAATCATTCTGATGATATTAGCTGACCTCAGAAAACAATGATTTCCTATGGCTTCTGTGGTGGATCAGATTCCCTGCTCCCCAAACCTCCTTCTCTCCCCTCTCTCCGCTCTCTCCCTCTGTGAACTCTCCTTATACACAATTAAAGGTTACTGGCCAGTAATCCACAAAAATCTGATATTCATAAACTAAAATTAGTGTTCCCCAAGTTTGTTATTCTACACAATGCTCTACACAGGATGGGTGTTCTGCCATCTAGCTGGCACGTCAGCCGCTGTTTTGAGCTGCTGTGGTCTTGGTTGCTGTTAGTCATGCATTTTATTTATAAAGTATTATTGGTTCTGTGTCCTCATTATCCATTTAGCTTGACGAGAGTTGCCAGTTTGTCATAGAGTATTTACTTCAAGACCTAGAAAAGTGTTCAATATTTAAGCACTGCATGTAATTGAATAGCAGTAGAATATTTGACCTCTTGTGTGCTCCCATGACTAAAAGAGATGTGTACACAAACCCCTTGTGGTTTGTTTATAGGGGGTAGCTACCAGCCCCAGTTTTCCCAGATGGAAGTGTTTGCTAACATGTGGAGCCTTCGGAGCTAAAACTGGGAAAATCCTGGGCAAATTGCCACACTTGGTAACCCTATTTTATAGGGATGTTTCCTTGATGCTCACATCTGTGGAGATGAGCTATTTTAATATAAAACCAAATCTAGCATAATAAATCAGTAGGGTTGTTTCTGAGACTAGAGCAGGTTCTCTAACACAGACATGGAGTGAGTGGGAGAAATTGCACGTTCAACAAGCTTAAAGCAACACCTTTTTGCTCCTTTGCAATTCTCACAAACTGACTCACTGACAGACTCTATGGTGTGTGCACGTGTGTGTGTGTGTAGGGTGCTGGTGTTCTTTGACCCTCCATGTAGGTATAGTTGAAAGCGTCGGGCATGGTTGTGTAAGCCTATAACCTCAGCCTTGTGGTTGAGACAGGCAGATTCCAGGAGCTTTGACTACCAGCTTTGCCAGAAAGGTGAGCACTAAGACAAGGTAGAGATTGGTAGAGAAAGATACCTCTATCTGGATCCAGTCCCCACAAGTGTGAGCATGGATACACACACACACATACCCTGCTGCTAAATCCATGTTGGTCTAGCTCACTACTCTAAGTAGAGGGGCATGTAAGAATGGGCCTCACAAAGCACCTGGCTGGTCCTTAGAGACAGCAGGCTAAAGGGCAGGCTCCTCTCCCCACTGAAGTATGTTCAAGGGTGGTATCGCTAAGGATCAACTTACCTGGTTCCACAGGCACCAAGGGATGGAGGGCAGCTGTGCAACTGATGTACATGCGCAGTCGCAGAGTGTCAGCACTTGAACTGGGAATCTTTCCCTTCTGCATGAGCTTAGTGCTCAGAGCAATGCATGGAGTATGGTCAACCTTGCTCTGTAGGCTCGGAACTCAGCTGGAATCCAGGCCCAGCTGCTGTGACCTCACTCACCTCAAGCTCTGGCCTCTCTACCGCTGCTGTGGTCCCATGGAGCCCAGGATTGTATTCACCCAAGCAGAAAGGGCATTTGAAACTGAGAAAGAGACAGGAGCCTTAAATAGCCCAAACAAACAAGAGGTTGACAATTTAAAATAAAACCAACACGAGTTCAGTTTAGAATGGAAACTCCCCTGACAGACCCATGCTTAGAATCCATTGCCCCCAATTTCTCCCAGTCCCAGGCCATACCAATCCTACTGTCCAGGCCACACTTAGGGCAGAGTGTGCTTGACATCATGACAAGCAGCAGAGCCACTGCTGGAAGGTGGCTTTTCCCCACCTCCTCCTCCTAACTCACGATACCTATTCTAATGCAACAACATTACTTCTCTCTTGGAGTTATCCTGAACTGTGTATAGGTGATTTCCAGCGGCCTGAGTCTTACTTAGCCAAAAGCAGAACTCTTTCTGTCCCTGGCCAGGGGACAGACACAGCATTCCAGACATTGTTACCATTGGGACTGCCATTTATTTAACTGCTAATCCCACTTACGTGAAATTAATTTACTCTGCTATTACAACTCACTGAGTCTCCCGCCCCAATGGACTTTTATAATTCACACCCAGCTGCTCCACTACTGCTCCCGTTCCCTGTGCCAAAGGGCAGAGGCCGAAGCTGAGTCTCAGGATGACTCACGTTAGGCGACTGCCCTGTGCTGCAGAGGGCTTTTCTCATTGTGGACCATAAAAACAATGTTGTTTTCTTTGCTCCTAAAACCCAGCTGCCCCGTAAGCCCTCCCATTCCAAGGAAATCTTTGTCCTCTTTTTCAGCTTCTTCCCAACTCCAAATATGGGCTGCCCCAGTTTCTACAGTGCACAGATGGCTCTCTGGCTTCTCTAGCAGAAACTGTTTCTGTCTGCCCTGGTCCTGGATGAAGTGCAGATGGCCACAAGGTACCAACGTGGATTCTTATTCTAGAGGTCTGAGTGACCCTTACGGGAATCACTTGTAAGGTGTTGAGCACTTAGCTCCTGGCAAAGCAGACAGTGGGTGTGACAGGCAGATGACAGCTCTAACCTCCTGGTGACAGGTTTCCATTCCTAACTTACTTCTGACTTCGGGTAACTCACCGAGGTCTCTGGGGAAGAGCTGGGGGTGGCAGGATAGGGAATGCTAGACTCTGTTTCTGGGCCTTTGCCAACAGTGTGAATGGGATCACTTAGACCAGCCAAGGGCTGGCTGTCCTCCAACATGTGGCAACCTGCCTCCTGCCCTGTTGATTGCTGAATGAACCCCCCCTCCCCCTCCCTTTCAGTCTTGCTCAGGCTCTCAGAAGCTTGGATTTCCTGCCTGGCCATGTCCCATCATCTCTCTTCATAACCCCTCTTCTGTGCCATGGCGTGCCATGAATGCTCTGCCCGATGCCAACGTCCAGCTTTTGCCACATGATCCCAGCAAAACTTGAATGCCAATCCTTGTCCTTTACACCCAGCAATCTAGTCTAATCCTGTCCTCTACTATAAAAAAGGTTTCAGCCAGATGTGGTGGTGCTCTTGGGAGGCAGAGGCAAGCAGCTCTCTGAGCTTGAAGCCAGACAGAGCTACATAGAGAGACGTTGTTAGCTGGGCAGTGGTGGCGCATGCCTTTAATCCCAGCACTTGGGAGGCAGAGGCGGGTGGATCTCTGAGTTCGAGGACAGCCTGGTTTGAGTGAGTTCCAGGATGGTCAGGACTGTTACATAGAGAAATCCTGTCTCAAAAAACCAAAAAAGAAAAGAGACCCATTGTCTTGGGGTGGGGGTGGGGGAAGAAAAAGAGAAGGAAAAAATAAGGAAAAGAAATGTTTCCTGGCCTGTGAGTTCATGGCAGTCAACCCAGCTCCTCGCCATCACATGAGTGCCCAGCTGGTTTGTTTCTGGGATCTTTACATGTGAGCTCTCTGTTGTCCCTACTGGACTGTGACTGTGCTGAGACTCAGGACCACTGCTTCACATTTGTGGACCACCTTGCACAGAAAGTGGTCAGCCATTACAGGATATGGTGACTATGTAGCCAGTTGGCTCTAGTTGGGACGGAGCGTATCTCTTTGCTTAGAACATGACTTTCAATTCCAGAAAAACCTCAGTTCGTCTCACCTGGGTCAACAACCAGCCACTTATTTGCTGTCGCTGTGCCGATGCTCAGCTGCACAAAGTTGGCTTACTGTTAAGGGACCTTGGCTTATTGTGGACCCAAGTGAAGTAATACGGGGCTTGTCACATAATCAGTGACAAGAGCCGCAGCTACCATTATTAGCTTGTGATTCTATGATTCTGTGGGGGGTTGGTATCTCTGTAGCAGTGAGTCCCCTGAAAGCAAATGAATGGGGATACTAGTTTTAGGGATGGCATCCAGAAAGAATGCTGGTTGAGTTTTGGAAATCCAACAAGGTCTGATATCTCTGGTGGAGGTGTCAGTGGTTAGTCACCACCTCATTTCTCCTGGCCTCTCCCAGCCTGCAGGCAGACTTACCACAGCTCTTTCTCCAGGAGCTGCAGAGCCTTGCCCCAGGGTGGGTGTAGGATGCTTGTGCTGGACCGGGAAACCGGAGCTCCTGACCTTGAACGTAGTAGTTCGCAGCCCCTGAGGAAGGTAGTTCCAATTACAGCCACAGAGTTGGAGGAGCCCTTCCAAGGCACATTGATTTATTGGACCAGAAATATAGTACAGCAGTCGCTCGGACTTCTGCCTCTGGCGAGCTGCCCAGCCTGCTTCCTTCTTTCCTGTCCTGTTGTATTGATCTGCATGAGTCGCTGTGGTTTATTGTAGAGGTATGGGTGAGTGCGTGCATGTGCGTGTGCATGTATATGTGTGTATGTGTGTGCGTGTGTGTGTTCAAGGTCCCGGTGTAGAGGCTGTTAGGTTGGTACCTCTTCCACAGAGTCAGGCCCTGTGCCTTCAGTGGAGGGGATTCATTTCTTTTCTGTTTCAAATGTCGGCTTTCATTTCATGCCTTTCCTCCAGGTGGGCCCAGAATGTTCCCATATGCTTCTCCCTCTGTCTGGTCCATTTATGAGCACAGTAACTTATCATCTTGTAAGGAATGAAGGAAACTTTCTTTGTTGTGTGCCTGTGAGGGACAAAAGGTCATCATCTCCATTAGTTACAGAGGAGCAGAGAGTTGTCTGAGCAAGACTCGCCAGAGGCCCAGGGGCAGTGGATTCTCTGGTGGTCTGCCTTGATACTACTACTCCAGGCTTCACCCTCCTGGGGGGCAGATGGCCAGCCACCAAGAGGGTCCAGATCATAGAGTAATTGTGGAATCTAGAGGTACAATTTCAGTTCCTACTATGAGCCCTACTTTGCTCCGTCACGTTCACGACTGTGGGTCTTCTCCCTGGCAGTAGCTCCTTGTCTCGATAGCAGGTTACTATCTCCTTAGTGGTGTTAGCCAATACACATTTGTTCTCACACAGTCTCAACTGTTTAAGGACCCAGCTGAGATCAGCTGGGCTCTCTGTGTAGAGCATCCCAGGCCTCGAGTCCAGGCACTGGTGGACTGCGCTCCCGTCGGCGGGGTGCTGGGGATGTCCACGGTCCTGCTGGCAGCATCAGGGGATCTGAGGTGCACAATTGAGCCCTTCTGTCACCTGGAGGCTGGCAGGAGCTATTTGTCACTTGGGGTTTTGCAGTGTAGCCCCTTTCTTCCTCAGAGAGAGCCAGAGAGCCCCAGAGAGTTCTAGAAGATGTGTGCTGTCAGCTTATGTGACCCAATTGCCTATGTCCATGTATGCTTGTATCCTGTTGCTTAGAAGCAATTCACAGGCTGCATTTATACTCAAGGGGAGGGGATAACACGAGACAGGCTCTAAGCAGGGATCATGGGTAGGGACCTCTGACCCTGCTGGGTCAGAGGGCTGTATGGACATATTCTAGAAAGCTACATGAGCTATGACCCTTGCAGCTCCTTGGCGAGGAAAGTATCATTTTCCTATTTATATCATGTCTGTCTGTTCCTTTGTCCTTTTTCATCCTCCCTTCTGCATTTAGACTTCAACTTTGCTGGGAAATGAGAGCTTTGAAACCAGGAAGCTAATAAGTGATGGCACTTACATTTCAGGTACCAAGTTGGTTTTAAACTTTTTTTTTTAATGCTAGTATAATATGTACACAGAAGCTACAGCATCCTAAATGTGCAGCAAGCTAGTCTTTAGGAAGCAGAACACATCTTCATTACTGTAATGCATATCACGCTACATATATCACCTGCATCCTGAGGGTTTCCACTGATGCCCAAGGCCCTAAAACCAATGAAGATGAAATCCTAATAAGACAGCTTTCTTTAACCTGATTTTACTCATTCCACAAATGGGATCCCATGGCACTAATTGTTTGTGTCTGGCTTCTGAGACTCACCATAGTACTGCTGTGTATGGATCTAGAGTGCTCATTTTACATTGTTCACACTGTATTTCAGCACGTGTCTATACAGCACATGCATGTATACAGCTCACCACTCTGTAGTTGATGGGTGTCTGTCTGGACGGCTCAGTTTCCAGTAGAGGCGCTATAAACAGTGTTGCACACTAGTACAGGTTGAGTACCCTAATCTGAAAATCTAATGTCCCAAATGCTTGGGATAAAACCCCACAATTTGAAGCGCTGATGGTGCTCACAAAGGTTCAGGGTTTCCATATGCCACCAGTGAATGCTCACCCACAACAGTCTATGCCAGTGTTCTTAAATCCAGAAAACTGAAATCTGAAAACGCTTTGTTCTGGTGTATGTCTCACAAGGGGTACCTGCCTGTGTCTGGTGTTCGTGTGCGCACATGAACGCATTTCGATTGGTTCTCTACCTAGAAATGAACCTGCTGGGTCAGAGGGCTGTATGGACATATTCTAGAAAGCTACATGAGCTATGACCCTTGCAGCTCCTTGGCGAGGAAAGTATCATTTTCCTATTTATATACAATAACATTTGAGCTACCTACATTTCTCTGCCAGCTCTGAACAATCAAAGATAATCTTCTTTTATTATTTCATCTGAAGAATTGTTTTGGAAGATCCCTGCATCCTGAGTAAATGTCCTTTGCTCAATATCTTTTAATTTATCTTCTAATTCTCTTGTTTTGGGAAGCCTATCTAGACAGCTGTAGAACTATTGATCTGACAACTTGTGTTGCAGAACTGACAAAATTCAAACAAAATCAGGGAAGATCCACAATGCTAATTTTCTACCACAGTGTCTTTAAACTTTCCAGATAAATCTGATCATTAGGTCTGGACCACAGTAAGTTAACTTCTGGTGAGGTTAAACTGTTTTTCAGGCTTACTAACCTGTATCCCCCACCCCCCCTTTTTCTTTTCTCTCTTTAAATTTCCCATCTTTCCCCAGTCCTGTTCAAATGCTTCTCCGTGCTACAAGGCCCACTATGACTCCCCTCCCCCCACATCTGGCCCTCCTCCCACCAGGATAGCCAGATCTCTTCCGGAGCAATAAACCTCACAGGTCGCTGCACCTCTGCTCACTGTCACTGCCGCTGTGTGACATAATGACTTCACCAGGTGAGTTTCTGGTGCACTTGAGGTTCTTAAAGATCTGTGCTTGGGAGGAAGTTTCCCTCCTGCTTGGGGACCCGGACAGCTGTAAATCAGGTAAGAGGAGCGCCCTGACTTGTTTATCCGGGTAAGAATTTTATGTGCTGAAGTCAGCAAGGGACCTATTTGCCTGATTCATAGCCAATCTGCAGAGCCATCATTTTGAGTAGGGCCAACCCACCCCTCTCAGTGGATTGGCATGAGCTGAGGGGCTTTGCAGAAGCCGGGTCACTCCACAGCCCTGAAGCCTGATCTTTTCCATCCATCTGGACCAAAAATTGTATCTTTCAATGCTGTGAGGCATCCGGTGGGGAATCTCCAAACAGTGGGAAGTTCTTCCTCACAAAGTTAAAACAGCCCCCCCCCCCCCCCCCCGCCCAATTCCTTCTCTATTAGCAGGAAGAGCCAGCAGCTATGCCTATGAGACAGGCTTTGGGAGGGAGGCTCCCCACAGTGCTGAAGAGCAGCTGGCTGGCCTTGGGCTGGTGTCAATTAGCAATCAAGATCAAGGCTGGACTGAACGCCAAATAATAAATTATGGTTCATCCTCACATGGAAATATTAGACAGCTATTAAAAATGTTTCCAAAAGAACTCTTACAGCACTCAACAGTTTTTGATATGAAGTAAATTCAAAGAACGACAGATGTAAATCACCTAAAGAATATTATACTGTATTCTGATGGTGTGAAAGACTAATTGGAAATAAGAAATGGTAACCATGATTGTCTGTGCAGAAGCGGTTAGGTGTGAGAGCCCCAGGAGCCTTTTATCTGGCCTACAGTGGGGTCAGCTTGGGATGGTAGCCTTTAGCCCAACCTGGAGAGGCTGCCAGGACAGTTGTGTTATTAGTGGAACTGACCTGTTTTTTTTTTTGTTTTTGTTTTTTTCTGACTGATAGTGGCAGCCCAACTCACTGCAGAATGACACCTGTTTATGTTGAAATACGTCGTGACAGACAGGGCGGATTTAGTGTCGGGCAAGCGGTAGGTGGAGCGCTCTGGTGTCAGGAACGGGGTTCCCACACAGCTTCCCGTGAACCCACTTTGCTGTTACTCTCAACTGCTATCTGCTGACCAGAGGTTTTGATGGCCTGAGATGCGAAGCTTCACTCAGGTCCATCATGTGGGTGACCTTGTCACTGGGGCTGTGAATTTGTTTTTAAAGTGACAAGAATATGACAGTCGTTGATTGGGCCTTGGCAGGCCAGCCCTCCAATCAGTTTGTCGTGGGAATCTTGTTGACAAGAAGGGGGCAGTTGGACCAAGTTCTTCCATTCCTTAAATGAACTGTGTCCAACTGGTACACCAAGTTCCTCCCACCTGTAGTCATACAGAAAAACAATACAAATAGTCTCTGTACAAAACATTGCTTTTAATAAGACACACTCAGATAGTCCAGGCCTAGGGCACAGGTGAAACTGTGCTCAATGTGACTCGGGCCCTGATTCAGAGACGATGGCACCTTGTTAACACAGTTGCCTCCTGTGGTATCCTTTTGAGCAGGGCATCTTAGGCAGGTGACCTGATAGGCGGCTCAAAATTGCAGGGCAAACTTTTCTCCCAGGGTCAGAGCTGGTCCAGCATCACTTGCCCTTGAGGTCCCTAAAGACTGCGTGGGCCGCATTCCGTCCAGGTGCTCCCATGACGCCTCCTCCTGGAACCAAAGCCCCTTTCAGAAACACACCAGAAAAGGACAGAGAGCAGCCACAACTAGAACAAGTACCACACTGTCTGGGCTCCCTGCAGCCGCCACACACAGCTGGGGAAGGGCAGGCTGTGGCCACATTGGCCTCCTGTTCCTCAGTCTGCCAGACTACAGGGAGACACTTAGCAGTGTAGCACCGAAAGCTAAAGTGTAAGAATCGGGGGTGGGGGGTGGGGGTTAGACAGAGGACACAGCTCTTCATGGGAGGCCTCTGCCATAGCTCAGAGAGGTGTCACCAGATGACAGTTGCAGTGAAGTAGGCTTGGAGTTGGCACAGCAAAGAATTTCTAAGTAGAGACACATTACTGATCCTTCCTGGTCTCAAATATGGGCGAGGAATTAAGGAATGTGAGTCTCCCTCAACCCCTAAAGGAGTTTCCTCTATCCTCCATCAGAACGTGTCCCTACACCTAGGGAGAAGGTGTGGACCAAAAGCTGAGGGTTGTGGCAACCTGGCAGAGATACTGTTGTGTGCTTAGCCTGCTTCCCACATCCTCCTCTGTCTGCAAGCTTACTACCGCCCTCACCCCATAAGCCCTTGCAGCCCACATAGGAAGTAGGTCACTCACCAGGGTGGGCCCCACTTCCACAGAGGTATAGGCCCTGAACAGGGCATCTGTAGTCAGAGTGTTGGGGCACTGGCCGGGCAAAGTAGAGCTGGTCCAGAGACATGGCGCCATGAAATATGTTCTGTGGAGGTAGGGCTACAGTTGTTAGCATAGGAGTGCTATGGGCTTTGCCATCCTGGCTGGCTCTTCCTCTCTCTATTCTCTAACCCAGTTCCTCCTGCTTCTGGATATTTCTCTGGGTTCTTAACTGAGAGTGAGAGAGGAGAGGAACATGTCCTGGGCTGCGGGTGAGAGAGGAGAGGCTTGTCCTGGGCTTCAGGTGAGAAAAGAGAGGGCCATGTCCTGGGCTTCAGACAAGAGAGGAGAGGGACATGTCTTAGGCTGTGGGTGAAAGAGGAGAGGGGCTTGACCTGGTCTATGGACGAAACTCCCATGGTGCTTTACTAGGAAGAGAGAAGAGTAGGGGCCTCTATAGAGCATAGGGGGCATTCTGAGGGTTTGCTATAGACCATGATCCCCGAGTCTATTGGGAAGATGGACTTGTTCTGTTGGCACAGGCTCCTGATGGGGCATGGGTCTTTGGATAGCCACCATCTCTGTCTGGCCTTGGGTGCCCCACCCCTACACCTGTTCCATGGGCGTCACTGTCCGCAGCAGATGTGGCACAGTGGGACCTGGTCCTGCTCCCTTGGGTCCTGGAAAGGCAGTGGTTATCCATCTGCTACATGTCACCACGGGTTGTTCTTGCCGTCTCCTCATCTGGTCCCCATGTGAACCACTTCTTCCCCAACCCTGATCCTCTCAAGCCATCCTGCCTTCATGACCACACACTACCCTCCTGTCCTTAGCCCCTGGTTCAACCCTCAAGTCATGTCCACCCTCCAGAGCAGACTGTTGTCAACAGTTCTCACCCATCCCCACCTCACGCTGATCAGCCACACAGCCTGTGAAGTCCCTCTCCCTCCCACTGCCTGGCTTTTTCCTTCTGTCTGGACCAGTGCCGTCAAAACAGAAACAAAAAAATGACCAAAGCCATGCGTGCAGTTTTAGATTTACTAGAAGCCACATTTAAAAAGTAAGAGGCAAACTGGTGACATTTATGTCAATAGCGTATTTAATTTATCTAGTAGACCCCAAATCTGATCATCTTGGTACATAATCAATGTAACAGAACTAACATGATGGCATCCACACTGGGTTTCCCACCGATGTGTATCACACATCACTCAGCTCACTCAGCTTTGTCAGGCTTAGCAGCTGCTGTGGCTGTGGCTATGGGGTTAGAGCTGCCTCCTCATGGAAATCCAGACTCCTGATGTGCTCCCTGCCTCCTCATGGGCCATGGGACTCCCTGCCTCCTCATAAGGCTCCCTGATTCCTCACGGAACTCTTTGGCTCATCAGAGGCTCCCAGGCTCCTAGCTTCTGGTCTCCAGTCTCCTTTATCTGGTAAGTAAAGCTCACTACAAGAACCTGTTTCCTTAGGGAGGGGGCTCTCTTTAGAAGAGGCTGATGGGGAAGTTGGGGTAGAAGTGCTACAGGCCTGGTGACCTTCTCGAATGGCACCTGTATGTCTGTGTCTTGTCCTGTCCCCACTCAGCCATGGGCTCTAGCACTTCCTAATGAAGTCTAGGTAAAGTCCAAAGGAGCCAGTTGGGAAGGCAGGTAGGAAGATGAAAAGGAGGAGGTCCACTCACCCCTCCAGGAAGCCCAAAGATTCTCTCTAGATCCGGTGGGGTGAGGATATCTCTGGCCAACACAGAACTCTTGAAGCCGGGGGCATAGGCCTCAATGCAGTCAAACACTGTGGAGCCCAGGGAAAGCATTGGGAAGAAGAGCAGACAATAAGGTTGGATGACTCATAAGTTTACTAAAATCTATTAAATTATATGAGTCATGGGTTTATTTTATCCTATGCAAATTATATACCAGCAAGTAAAAAACAAACATGATGAAAAATGGTCCATAAGCAAATGCTTTATCAAAGAGGCCCGTAGCCAGTCGCGCCTCGCGCTTCAATTTCTTACCCTGACCCAAGCACGAGGCTACTGCCGCTGCCTGAATGTGTGAAGAATTTTTCTTCTCATTGCTTTGCCCAGGCTGTTTCTTTTGCTCAGAACATTCTTTGCACTTGGACCAAGCCCCATTCATCGAACATTGGAAACCCAGTTTAATGTTTCTTCTCTTGAGTGCTTTCCACATTTCTGGCTCATAGCTTCCTCCTTTTGGTTCATAAAGCGCAATGGACCGTGGTGACCTGTTCCCTAGTTAGTCTCCCCCACTGGACTCTGAGCAACTGTAGGGTAGGAGCAGAGTCTTCTAATAATGCTATGTATTATTGAGTGTGCGTGCGTGCATGCATGTGTATGTGTGTGTAGGTCAGATGACAACTAACTTTTGGGAGTTGGTTTTCTCCCTCCACCAAATGGTAAATTACCAGGCTCGGGTTATTAGGGTTGTACATGGCCTTGACCTGCCTAGTCATCTCTCTGGCCTGGGACCCCATCCTTTTGACTTTCTTAACCTAGTGCCTGATCACAGTCGACATTCACCATGTCAATATAAGGTCACCTTGGGCATATCTTTTTCCTTGGGAGAGCACCTGCAGAATTTAGCCCAGATGAGGTTGTGTGTGTATTGGTGTGTGTGTGGGGGGGCGGTGCCCGTTGGACCCCAAGGCCAGCTATCACCCTGCAGAGCAACCTGTGTTGCATTCCTTACCTTTGTCTGCATAGGTGTTTTTCTCCTGCTCATCCCAGATCTTGCCTCCTGCCAAGGTGTAGGGTGTGTACTGAGTAAAGAGGGAGACCACATGGCAGCCGGGCGGAGCCAAGGTGGGGTCCAGTGATGAAGGGATGCAGAGTTCAATCATAGGCCTGCGATACGGCGGGAGCAGAGAGGGTCAGGACTGAGAAGAACTCAGGGCCACTCTGAGGTGACACGAGACAAAATGAAGGCCCTCAGAGACCACTGACCTGGGCTGATTACCATGCTGGTTGGCACAGTCCAGACCACCTCTGTCATGTTCCTCTAGACCCACAGTCCCAGATTCCATGGCTGTGGTTTTTTTCTCACCTGGCTCAGAGGTGTGGTCGGGTTTTGTCTTCCTTCCCCCATAGACCTGTGTTCTAATCTGGGCTCCCCAACTCAAATACTACCAGTGTCTAGATAGTGAGCACCATGGAGGAGTCAGGCCCAAGTCAGCAGATATTCAGGTGGCCAGGGTCCAACCAAGCTTGTCACTCCCCTCCTGGCCCAGGAACCTTATCTGGAATAGGCCAAAGCAGAGCATCTAGACCTACTGAACCATCACAGTATGGTGCCCCATGTCCAGCCTATCATCTTTTCTACCTGAAGCATAAGTCCCTCAGATCTCTAGATAGCTTTGGGCCTCTGTGCCTGGGTGCTCTGTGCATTCCCCAACCACAGACTGGAAATACTACAGAGAAAGTGAAGACTGTGCCTCACGGAACGCGCTGACTTTCCCCTTGGCATTATTCCATAAACAGCATCGCATGGCGGCCATTTACCCAGCACCCACACAGGCATTTTTAAGTCATCTAGAGATGTCTGATGAGCTGCAGGGGGATGTGAGAAGGTTAAACACAGGCTCTGCCATTTTACAGAAGGGACCTGAGTGTCGCAGTTTTTGGCAACCATGGGCTTGGGAGTGTTGGAACCATTCCCGGACCGCAGGGCATCTTTCAAGGTCACGTGAGATGCCCTCTCTCAGGCTGGCACCCTTCAGCTACGCGTCTCTCCTCAGGTACCTGCCAGCCTCTCTGGTCGCTGTCTAACATCCTCTCAAGCCTCCCAGAAGCCTCCTCCTGTCTCATGATTTCCCAGTGGTTCCTCTCTCACATACACTTCCTGTCCAACGGCAAACCTCACCCACTTTACCCTTACAGCACGCCCAGTACTTGGACCCTGCCCATCACTCTGCTGGGTCCACCCAGGTCGCGGTCCCCGTCCTGTTGCCCTCAGTCTACATCCAGGAACCGAGTGCAACAGGCTTCCTCTCTTTTTGTGCACTTTGGTGGGAAGACTTTCCTTAAGCGGACAGTGCCTGGCCAGCGGCTGTGGCTCTGCATCCTCTGCTATGGCCTTGTCTCTCTGTTCCCAGTGCAGAAGCACATCCCTGCCCTGGGGCTTTTGTGCTTGCTCTTCTCTCTAGGTGTTCTTCCTCAGACACTCATACGACCTGCCTTGCTTCCTCCAACTTACTGCTCAAGTGTCACAGCGTCAGAGGGGCCTTCTTTAAAAAGCAGACTCACCCCACCCCTTTTTTCCTTATTGCTTGTTGTCAGTGCACGATGTTGGCTGCTTTGTAGCCAGCAGAGGCCAGCACAGAGGCGGAGATCTTGTGGGTATCTCTTTCTGTTCTGGGTCTGAGCCAACAAAGAGTAGGTGCTATGGGGCAGCCTAGCATCTCTCCTTCATCTTATACTGTGAGCTATTCTTTTTTCTCTTTTAAATTTATTCTATATACAGTGTTCTGCCTGCATGTGTCCCTGCAGGCCAGAAGAGGGCACCAGATCTCATTACAGGTGGTTGTGAGCCACCATGTGGTTGCTGGGACTTAAACTCAGGACCTCTGGAAGATCAGTCAATGCTCTTAACCTCTGCGCCATCTCTCCAGCTGCCATGCTGAGAGTCCTCGCGTACTAGGCTGATCATAAACTAGTGTGTGTTTCCCATCCCAGGCCCCACAACCTGTGTCCGGTGTGGCGCCTGGCACCGAGTAGGATCCCAGAACATGTCTGTTGAACGATGGAGGATGAAGAGGCAGGCTGCCAGCCATCTGCTCTAAAGGATGGAGACACAGCTGGGGTGGGGGTGCTTTTAGGAGCGTGGGTGAAGGGGCTCCTCGGACATGCACTAGGGGCTAAGTGAGCATGCCTTCTGCCGAGTCTTCACTGTACCTGAGAACTCCCTCCTCTCGCCCAGAAAGTAGTTCCTCCTCTTCTCAGTTTGGGTGTTGCTCTCCTTGGGACTGTCCTCCACTAACCTGGGGCACTCCCAAATGCCCCGCTCTTCATTGCCACTGTTCCGATGTCCAGATTTCTTGTCTGAGATACACTTTGTGTTCTTAGAACATGGAGAGACTTTGGCAGATTTATCCTGGGGCATTGAAGGTTTAGTGCCAGGGAGAAGAGGCCAAGCCCCTGCCTCAGAACACGCAGGAGCATAGAGGTCATGTCTCACCTACCTTTGGGAAGGCAGGCCACCCTTGGCATCTTCAAAGGCCTGGTGGAGGAGCAGGGTGTCTTCACAGTTCAGGTGGATGGAACACTGATGATGTGGCTGTATCTGGTCCTTGGGGACATTGGGGGCTGCCCGGAAGTTTGGCAACCTGTCCACAGCCACTGAGGAGCCAAAGGTCAGATCAGGTCCTCAGCCTTGCAGGGTCCTCCCTCTATAGTGACAACCTGCTTGTCCAGGTAATGGGCCAGAAGTCAAAGTATGACAAGCTGGTGACAAGCTAGGGGTCAGGGCAGGGAGAGGACAGTGTGGCTGGGTTTTCCTGACTTAGAGATTCCCACGCAGATGGTGGCAAAGACAGATGCAATCAGCCATTTCTTACCGTTGATCTTGGTAACCGGAGACTGTGTGTCCAGCTGGGAGATCCTCTTCACAAAGGCCTTGGGAAGCCACTCCTGGAAGGAGAGAGCTCTATGAAAGGCCTGGGGTAGCCAAGACCCGGAGAATCAACCCAGACTAATCCTTCAACCTCTACCTAAAGAGATCCTCTTCTTCCTTCAGAACTCAGCCCCAAACCATCTGCTCTGTGAGAACTTCCTGGAGTCCCCCCCATCACACCCCAGTCCCCTGCTTCTCCCCCCACCAGGCTAAGCATGTCTTCCTGTGTTCATCACCCCCCAGTCCCTCTGTTTCTCCCCCCCCCAGGCTAAGCATGTCTTCCTACACTTGGCCCACTGTCCTGACTGGGAGCAGCTCTCGGCACACCCTGCTTGGGACAAGGATAGACGTCTCCATGCATCTTATTCTGCCAGCCATAGCTCTTGCTGCTGCAGAATTGCCTTAACAATATGCACCAAGAGTTGTTGGCTTCTGTGAGTGGAAATATTGAGAGACAGTCATGCTTTGTCCCCAAGGGCAGGACCACACATGGGTGAGACTGTGTGCTCACACACACACACACACACACACCTTATCTTTCGGGGACAGGGAAGGTATGACCAATTGCAATGTTCCTAAGTCCTGAGCCTTTCCTGGATGCATGTCCCTTTCTATGTTTCTCCAGGCTATCCCCCACCTCTGCCCCCATTCACACATGACCCTATGCAGGCTGGGAGACTTAGCCAGTGTCAGCGAATAAGATAGATCCAGATCAAACAATCTGGAGCTTGCCTGCGGTCGCCCTCTGCCAGGCCAGAGAACATACTGGCGCTCCTGTGCCAGAGGTAACAGAATCTGAACCAACCACAGCCAGCCAGTTCTTCCTAGCCACAGAACTGAGTCCAGTCAAGACCGGCAGAGCCACAGCCACTGCGGGTGACAGGCAAGCTGCAGCAGCAACTCAGTCAAGATCAACCAATTTCTCCATCTATGAGCTAAGGTCATATCTGCCCAGAAGTTTTATGACTGTACTAAAGACAAAACAAAACAAAAAAACTCTCAAACCTCCATTCCCAGCATTGATGTTGCAATAGATCACTGGCAGATGGTAGAATCAGAGACAGTGAGGGGGGAAATCCAAGTCTAGGTAGTAGACAAGTCTTAAGAATTATAAGGCAGACCTGGGCTCTGGCACTAGCCTGGCCTGCTGCAGGCTGTGAGGTCTAGCTCTTCTCACTCATGAGGCTTCTCTACTGTCTGTAAGCTGCCGACTTTCTCAGAGAAGGGGGCTTAGTCCTCGGATCTCCCACCCTGATGTAATCTGGGCTCCCTACCCCATGTTCCAAGCATTCCTTGTATGGCAGATATTTTACCTCTACCCTGACCCACCTCACCTGTGGCGTCAGCTCCAAGAAGGTGACCTGTGGCGATGCGCAGGATAAGACAACTCTGCTCCTGACCTCCTGGCCATCCTGCAGTACGACTCCTTGAACATGGCCTCCACTGTTCACGTGCACCTTAGCCACAGTCTGGAGTCCCAGCAAGAGACCCCGAAAGCCCCCAGAAGGAAGCCAAGGTTGAGAAGGGGCGGGGTGTAGCTCGTAGGCACCCAATCTTCGTCAGCACAAATCCATGCCCCGAAACAAAGGGGTTTCCTGGGGAACATTGATGCAACCCACCCACCATGGAGCACAGTTCACGCATGGTCTCATGACTGGTGCACTTGAAGGGTTTGCCAGAATACTGGGCTTAGAGACAACTGACAACTGTTGGCTGCTACCAGGCCTCATAGGTGTAGAGCTCAGATTCCCTTGTTCATCAGTAATTCCAGGATCTCTCTAACTGAGACTGTTCTAGGCCGCAGCCAGGCCAATAGTGAGGGCTGGGGAATGGGATCCACACCTTTTCTGTGAAGATACTTGCTCCGTGCGCAGTAGCTGAACTTGCAATGGCATCGGAGAGGGCACCCATGCCACCTTGGACATAGGCCCAGGCGCCCTGCATCCCTTCCAGGCTACCCATCACGTGATGCAGCAGCACATACCTGAGGGCAGAGCACAGAGCATGGGACTGAGGCAGGAGCCCGTCTCAGTTTCAGACGCCCATGACCCTCTTCTGTACTGGACCTGTGATGCCTTCTTTCCAAGCCAGCCCTTTCCCTGAGCTCAGTGCCTTGCCATCTCACGCCACACTCTCTCCCTGTGCATGTATGTGACACGGGACTCCAGGCTCCATGTGCTGCAATCACATCACTCCAGGCACCTGCATGTGTCTACCTTCTGTGGGCATCTTCGTGGGTGCATGTCTGGCATGCATGTTACACCCAGAGCCTTAACCATTCTCTGAGCTGCTCCTTTTCGGCATCCCACAAATGAAGGACACTTTCAGGGTTCCAGCAGAGACCCTGGTGTCATCCTTGACCATGTGTCAACTGAGTGCTCGGATGCCGTGACTGCCCCTCTCCTCTCTTCTTCAGACATAGGTAGACCAGGGTCACCAGCATTCCTCAGCACCTGCTTCCCT
>PVIU01007876.1:0-88037 GCA_004026605.1 Ondatra zibethicus | reverse complement strand
AAAGTTGGCAGATGGAGAACCCATCAACAATGACACCAGGACCTATTTCTTCTGCATGTATTATCTTTTTGAGAACCGAGTCTTTTTGAATGCACTCCTTCCTAGGCCGGGAGGAATGGGGGTGGGCCTTGGACTTCCAACAGGGCAGGGCACCATGCCCTCTTTCAAGGAAGAAGGGGGAGGGAGGAGGGGTGGGGGGATAGTGGGAGGGGACCGGGAGAAGGGGAAGAAAGGTAAAAATTTTATTTATTTAATTATGTTCTTGAATGGAAAAAATAAAACAAAACAATGTATGGAAAAAAAGGAAAAAATATAAAATAAGCAAATAATTACATGAAAATTTGTTTTATGACTGTTGTGGAATAATACATTCACTATATAAAGATGTGTTATATTTATTTATGTTGTATTTTTTGATGATGCTAATATGTGTTGCTTTGATGCCTAAGGCACCTGATTGATCTAATAAAATGCTGAATGGCCAGTAACTAGGCAGCAGAGGGATAGGCGGGACAGCAGACAGAGACAATAAAGTGGAGGAGAGATCTAGGCTTGAAAAGAAAGAATGAGGGAGAAAAGAGGGGGAAATGGCCAGGGCCTGGCAGCCAGATAGTTGCCAGACAGACAGACACAGAGGATGCAGCAAAAGCAGGACATATAGAAAGAAAGAAAGGCAAAAAGACATGAGGAAAAATGTGATGAAGAGAAAGAGGTTAAATTAAGTTATAAGAGCCAGTAGGACAATCATGAGATAAGGCCAAGCATTCATAACTAATAATGTCTCTGTGTTGTGATTTGGGAGCTGGTTAGTGACCCAGAGAAAGGCTGCTACATACAATTAAGACAATATTATTTTGTTTCTAAGTAACTTATAGAATTGATTTCCTATATTATATACATGCATATGCTCTTCAAAGGTAGTCTGAAAATGTTTTTAAAAATATATTATGGAATGATGATGTTTAACAATCAATCAATCAATCAATAAATAAATAAAATGGACAGGTAGGGTAAGACTGCATTTCTCCCCATGGCTGTCGAGTGCCATTTTTGTCACCGCCAAAAACTTATAGCACTGTTTAAAGCAGATTTTGAAAAGGACACATTCATGGTAAAGCAGAACAGAGTATCATCTAGTCAGCAGATCAGTGTATGATAGCTGTAACAAGTAATTGCTGCACAAAAGTTCATGTGGAGTGGAAAAAGGAGTAATGGTGTCTATCTAGTCTGACTTCAATGCAAGGTTTTAAAATCTGCTTGATGTTTTTGTAGATCTCCCAATAAATAGCAAATGTTAATTGACAATTATCTAAACGACTTTTCTTCTTATTTGTCAGAATGTTGACGGGAAGTCACTTAGGGATAGAAGGTTTTATCTTGGTTCAGCCTGAGATGCCACCGTCTATGAGCAGAATGTGGCAGAGCTTGTGGCAGCTCCTGATTATCCTCGTGAACAGGAATCAGATGAAGCAGTCAAGAACAAGAATGGGTTTGACCTACTTCCAAAAGCTGAGCCGTCAGCAGAATGGTTGTTTTAGAAAAGTTCCTTAGCCTTCAAAAAGGTTGAAAAACTGGTAAACAATCCTTGATAGGTAGACCATATCAACAGCAAAATAAAAAAAAGTTTGTGTGCATTGCAATTATCACTTTTTCAAGTGACTTTATAGCTTTAAAATTTAAACACTTATTTAGCAGAGACTAACCATATTGTTAACAACACATTAGTTATTTATTTTCCCTAAAACTTTTTGGAACAAAATAAAATAACTCAACAAATGCCTGAGATATTGAATATTGCAAGAAAATATCCTCTTTGGAATTTTATTAATAAAAAAGCTCCAAATGTTTCCTTGATTTATATTTAACAAGCAGAAGCTCTATTTCATAGGGACCAAGGAGAAATTTAATTGTTCTCAACCAATTCTCACGATTTTTATGCAAATAAAAATTGTCACTACCTGAAATTAATCCAGATGTTGTGACTGCATGTAGCTCAGCTTACTGATATTGTTCACGTAATTGATAAGGTATTTGGTATAATAGCTTTTCTCAGGATTTGATATGATATGTCAGCATTTGTACAAAGGCTCACAGTTTCAAACTTCTAACCTCAGGGGCTCTACACCCACACAATGCAACCAATTAGCAGCTAAAATATTTGTTGTGAGATGACTAATTGTATCTTAATTCATGTGTTCTCAAACTTTAGTGAGGTTACTTATTTTGTTCTTTTAACAATAGGCCTTCATGTGCTATGTGTGCCTTTGATGATATTATGAGCTAAAGTAAAATAGTCTGAAAAGAATGTCCGTATGATTCTTTGATCTCTAAAAGTATTATAATTTTGTCACTAATTAGCTTCTAAATGATAAAAATAAAGACACCATTAACTCTTGCTGAGAAGCTTCTGTACTGTCAGAAAAGAAAAAGCATGTAGAGTTCTGTTGACCAAAAAATAGCTATAGAAATTAATTTTCTGGTAGATGTCAAGAGAATAATAGAAGAAAATGGTCTGGGAAAACCAGCTAGGATGTTGCTAGATGGCCAATGACTCACATTGTCAGCAATTTGATATGAATACTTCTTTTATAATTTAGCATTGTTGAGTCCCGTATCTGATGTACAGATATTTGACCTTTTCATTTCAAGAGAATGAATATTCATTATTAGCCCAAATAAATAGTGCATATAACAAGCATATTGAATTTACCATACTAAAAATGTAGTATAACATTAAAACATTCTTAGCAGATTGTTTATTGACTTCCTACTCTCTTTCTTTAACTGCTGAATGCAGTCATTGAAATGGAAAGACATTGGAGTGGGTAATATTGTTCAACTCTGTCAGGATTTACTAATTCAAAACTTTTTGAGGTTGTTTTTAAAGTGCATAATCATTATCTAGCATGATAAAAGAAGTAGTCAACACTCTTTGTCATGGTCATATATATATACATATATACACATATAGAGAGCAATATATATTTCATATACATATATACATATATGAAGATATATACATTTCATATACATATGGAGAGGGAAGAGAGAGAGAAGCTGAAAGATTAGTAGTGAACTTTCTGTGTAGCATAGGCAGCATGGACCTTAGTTTCTCATAGGTATGGGATAGAATCATATTAACTCGTTGGTTTGGAGTTCCCCTCCCTCCTCATGTAAATCAACATCTGTTTGTTGCACGATTATAATTGGTCTTAACAATAAATCCAGAGCCAGATATTGGGGCAAATGCTGAAAAATCAGAGAGAGAAAGATGCATGCCACAACAAACTCTTTCCTTGCTTACCCTTTCAGCTGAAAAAGAACTGAACTCTGTCTTCTCATGCTTTTTCCTGTCTGTCTAAACAGACCTCCAGACCTCAATGGCTAACTAGTGGATAGCTCATCCCTCTGATTTTCAGGCAAGCTTTATTTGTTAGAGTACAAACAAGATATCACAACATTTCCCCCTTTTTTGTCTAAAATTTAGAAAGGTTATAATATAAGAGAAACTATTTACAATAAAAACAGTAACTGTACAATATATACAGGCAATAAATACATCGATAATGTCTAGTCCATTATCAAATGACAAATTAGAGAAAATACTCCATAAGTATCCTATTTTGAAGAGTCAAAAAGTTGTACCTAATTCACTTTGTAGTTTAACTTGCATTAACAAAGCTCTTTTATATTATCTCTTAACCTTGTACACTTTACACCTCTAAGTGAATTTCTTTTCTGAATCTGGTAACAAGGAAAACTATAACTATAATTACAAAGTCTTCAACTCCATATCTAAGAAAGAAATAATAGTAACAGAGTAAGCACAAAGTACAATAAAGAGACTTCCAAAACTGTGAGAAATGACAGAAACAGCTGGCTGTCTGGATAGTCATCCAAAGTTCCTCTGCAACAATGGGGCATCCATCTTTAGCCTAGGGTTCTAGCATATTTGATAGACTTTTATGTGAAGCAGGATATTCTGAAGGACTGTCCTACCTTGTCTTGTCAAAGTTTAGGAGTTCTTTCTTTTGTGTCCTGCTTTTCGAATTTGGACATCATATTGTAAACAATTGAGTCAAGGACATTTTCTTGCCTAATGGTTTAATTATGCCACATCTTCAGTGCCACCATCTTCTCCAAAGTAGATTGGTGCTACCAGGAGCAGGCATGTCTCATTGTCATAAGAAAAAGAAAAAAAATATGTTATTAAAACAATTTAAATGACATATTCTGTAGATCTCTTGAAGTGTTTGAAGATGACCTCTCTAAAATATATGTTTAATCTTGAAAGCATACATAATATAACTACAAGTTTGATTGTAATAATTAACCACTAACTTGTATTTTTTCATATTCTAATTAGTTGGTAATAATAACTTTCAAGTACTAGAAAATTGCATTACATTGATAAATGAACTGTATAGGTATAATACTACCTGGATCAGTGATTAAGAACATTGGGGACTCTTATTAAGGATCAAAGTTCAATTCCTAGCATTCACATGGTAGCTTACAACTACCATAATTACTGATTCAGATTAAGGAGAGCTGATTTTTTTCCTGGTCTCTACATGTGTGCTCACACTTGCACATACACACAAACACACACACTCATAATTTTTTTAAGCAGGGGGATATACTCCTTTAGTAGTATAAGAGCATCAGATTAGTCCTTAAGTCTATCATCTATTTAGTTTCAAATTCTTGGCAAGTTTAGCAGCAGCAGTCATGATTCACATCTCAAGAAGAGGACTTTAAATCCAATCAAGAAGTAGTGTTCACACACAACACATTTGTTCTACTATTATACCAGCTTATCTTTCTGGAAAATGGAAAATAATTTTTAACAATAGAACTTCACTAGATTTCTCAGTTGACACCCCAGGTCAAGCTCCATGTCCAAGAGTAACTGAACAACACAGAACTAATTCCAAAGAATTTTGTGGACTTTTTGTTTCATTTGTATTGTTTGGGCATTATAATTTAATTTTATCGTATTGCATTTTTGGTACTTTGTTTCATTTGTTGAATGTTTACTTGTTTGCAAGAGATAAAGAGATACATCATCAATCCCTATGATCAGGTCTTAGTCATCTCTGTATTCATATGACTGTTCAAACTTGGGATAACAATTAGTTATTCATATTCCCTTCTCATGGAATTCATGAAAGTTGCTAATTTCAAATTTGTTCAGCTTTATACTTATGGTCACAGTAATTTTTCTAAACTAAAACATGAAACTAGAAGTTTATTTCAATTTTTCTGTAATATAATTTTAAAAAGAAAGAGAAATGTGATATAATATTTTATCTATAGTTAATAAAAAGTTGCTGTATTAGTGTGATTTGACTTTGAGCATGAACTTTCTAATCACCACAAATATTTTAATCATCACAAAATTGGAATTTTGATGCCTTTGCATCATTAACATCTGGAGAAACAAAATGAACTAGTGGCTACAGAGCAACATGCATTAACTTAATCAGTATATTTTTGACAATTGAATTTGATAAAGGATCTGTTGCAACGCAATTTTTCAATTATAATTTTCCACCCTGGATGTCAGAGGCTATTCCATACACAATTCTAACTTCTGCTGTGTGCATAAATTCACTGTAAATTATATTTGACTATGATTGAGGGCATTCTGTGATGTTAGATTCTTGTAGCATACTGTTAAATCACTTAACATGGCAAAGAGGAAGTCATATCCACCAATGGATAACGATTGCCCAATTAAAGACAAATGTCATCACAATTCATGTAAAGAGATCCCTCTCTGCATAACTAAATGCAGTACATGATCATATTTATATTTCACAGATCTGAAAATTATGACTTCCTCGACCTTGTCTGACAGCTTGCAAGATTCAAAGATTTAACTTGATTGAAAATAACATTACTGCTGCAAAAAGGTTTTTCTTAATGCTGAACATTTCTAGGGTCTCTATAAATATTAAGGAAACAGTGCATGAAAGTGGGTAGCCCTCATAGTTAGTCATCCTTAGCATCATATTAAACCACTTCAGAACTTCTATTCTTAATTACACTTTTTTATGAATACTAAAAATGGATTTGCAGAAATAAAAATATCCTATGATACATTTCAGTGACTGGCAAGGTGATTAATTATATGCTGAAATCTGGGTTATTTTCCTGAGGAAATAATTGCTACAATTATCTTTAGTCCTGATGTGCATTTAAGTGAAGTATTTTTAAAGTAATGTTCTAATTGTCTTGATTTTGTAAAATTTTCAAATCTGTTCTAATGGAAATCACACTTTATGTAATACATAAGCTCTTAAAATAATTCATTTTAGTGATGACTATTAGAGTGTAAAAGATGATCTTTATACTTTTCACTTATAAACATGCCATAAATATTTCCCTTTCTGTACAAAATAGAATTATTTTGAAATACGGACAATATCAAAAGAATGTAACTTAAAATATCTACAAAAATGACCAAAAACAGAATACATACTTACTTTCCTATTTATAAAATTGACTTTAGTTTTACATAAATAATCAAGAATCCATTGATATAGCTATATAAAAATGTTTTAAAATATTTTGCTTAACGTTCTTGGACTATTGCTATTGAACAAAATTGGCTGGATTATTTGCACTTTTATGCCTCACTTTTATAAATAAGGATGCAGAAACAATTTCAGATAACTTACCAATGTCCTTCTGCTAGTCAGTACTAACATGCAAATGGATTTTTAAGATGGGCACTTTGGACTGTAATAAAACACTAAATCTGTAATAGTTTGGAGAGGATATTAATTAAGCACTAAATTCAGCAAATGTTTCTTCTCTTCTACTAAACTTTGAGGTTAGGTTATGTTTTTCATTTATTTTTATTTCATAGTTAATATTGGCAACTATTTTCAGAAATCTAGTCTTAGTTCTTCAAGGAGAAATAGTCTAGAAAAATGCAAAATGTCTTCCAGAGGAAATCTGAGGACTCCATTTGAACTAGTAATGAAAAGCATGAATAAAAACTGATCTGTAAAACCAAATTCATTTCACCTGGAGACTTTTATTGAAATCTCCCGTGATGTTTCCATTTTTAGTCAGAGTTGAAAAAATATATAGGACAGTGGCAATAGTAACAGTAGACATCTGACAGCAATGTCCAGACATATTTACAGTGAAGATTTTGGCATAGGGTAAAAATTTCTCTGCCACACACAAAAGTTCCTTATGTATTTACAAGATAGGCATTTGTGTCTAGACAGTATAAATCTCAACTAGTCTATATATTGAAAACACATGCTGAGCATTAGAATTGGTTTAAATGTATATAAACTAGTAATGTCCTCAAAATATGCTTAAAAGAGATCCACAACATTCAGGGGTTATCTTTAATAATTTATTTATTCTATTTGGAAAGATACAGGGGATTTTACACTAAAGTAATCTAATACTAAATGAATTTGGTACCAATGTCATTATTTTGATAAAATATCTATATTTGTATCAAATGAGCATCATATTATTTATGGATGAAGAACAGCATAAATAATAATCTAAATCAAATAAGCAAATGTTATCATCAGAGCAAATTTTGCAGTGAACAGTGCCATAAGAAAATTGCCTCTATAAAACTGTTTTGCAAGATAAATTCTGTCCAGTAGGTATCATGTAGATCTGAAAATTATCACAAGGCAATAAATATTGTAGTGCTCTACACTAAGTTGGTTGGCAAAGGAATTCTTAATATATCTTGGACTCTATCAGTAAACTGAAGATATTTCATGTAATTTCTGAATGAAACATTCACACCTGCCCTAAAACCGAGCTGCATAAAGAGTTACCATCTTCCCACTAATAAACTGAAATACAAAATTCAAAGCATATATGTATACCTGGTGACCAAGAATTGTTGTGAGTGACTGGTGTGGTACTGGCAGTGTTTTATCAGCAAAGATTACCAGGGACAACCTTGTTATTTGATTCATTGCCCTTGGTCCAAGACAACATCACTCATAAGGAAACAAGTGTCTCTTAGATAGTATTGGATGCGCTAATGATACTATTTGTTTATCTTTTAGGTTATTTGGAGGGAAGGTGGAAAAACTAGGATGTTATTCTGGCATGAATATTGTCATGTTGTTTATCCTGTCTTTTTTTCCTTCTTGGTTTTTCGAGACAGGGTTTTTCTGTAACTTTGGTATCTGTCCTTGAAACTAACTCTTGTAGACCATGCTAACATAGAAATTGCAGGGATCTGCCTGCCTCTGCCTCCTGAGTGTGGGATTAAAGCCATGCACCACCACCGCCAGACTTTGTTTTCTGTTTTTTGTTTGGTTATGTTGCTTATCTTTTTTTTTCTTTTTTTTTTCCTTTGGTTTTTCGAGACAGGGTTTCTCTGTAGTTTTTGGAGCCTGTCCTGGAACTAGCTCACTAGCCCTTGTAGATCAGGCTGGCCTCGAACTCACAGTGATCCTCTTGTCTCTGCCTCCCGAGTGCTAGGATTAAAGGCGTGTGCCACCACTGCCCGGGAAGAAAATCATAATTTTCTTTCTTTGGTCTCCCTCTGCTTTGATTTTTTGAGACAGGGTTTCTCTATGTTGCTTTGGAGCCTGTCCTTAACTCACATTGTATACCAAGGTGGTCTCGAACTCACAGAGATTTGCCTGCCTCTGCCTCACAGGTGATGGGATTAAAGGAGTGTGCCACCATCGCTCAGTTTATGTTGCTTATCATAATGTCTTGCTTATGTTGGGAGAATAGCTAAAGTTCTTCAACGTGAAGAAATAGTGTGTGGTAGATTGAATTAGAATGGGGCCCATAGACTCATATATTTGAATACTTGGTCCTTAGTTGGTGGAACTGCTTGGGAAGTAGTGAGAGACATGTTCTTCTTGGAGAAGGTATGACATCAGGGTCAGGCTTTGAGATTTCAAAAGATTTTTGGCATTCCCACTCTGCCCTAATTTTGCCACATGCTGGACATGTGAAATGAGCTTTAGTTTGTTCCAAACACCATGTTTTCTCTCCAAAATCATGATTCTAAACATCTAGAATTGTAAGTCCATTTGAATGTCTTATATGATAAGTTTGGTCATAAGCCTTATAAGTTTCTTTGGTCATAGTATTTAATGATTAAAATCTTAAAAGTAACTAAGACACAGTAACTACCTATTTTAATCAAAACATAGAAAATTTGGATGCTTACCAGGTGTGAATGACACTAAATTTGATTTCTAAATTTAGAATCATCTTGGAATAGTCATTTCTGTCTCAGTCTGTCAGTGCCACAACGTTACCAAAATGTGACGTTACTAAAATATAAAATTGTTTAAACTAAATAGCAAAAGAGAACATTCTAAATGGAAATAAAACAAGTCCCACAGATAATGGTTACTTTCTCTTCCTCAGCATGGGAAATGCAAAATAAATATAAATAGAAATATTTTTAAGTGACTAAATATGATATGAGAAGTACAGTTAAAATTCAAAGCACTTCATACCCCACCTGTCCATGACCATTATAAAAACACAAGCACTAAACTGATTCTGTATATGTGTTTCTTTTATTTGTTGATGAATAAAGCTGTTTTGGCCAATGATTTAGCAGGGTAAAACCAGGCAGGATCACCAAAGGAGAAAAATGCCAGGATATTACCGGTAGGCCACAGTCTTGTGGTGATACATACATTAATATAAATGGTTTAATTTAAGATGTAAAAGCTAGCTAGGAATATACTAGAGCCAATGGCCAAACAGTGTTGTAATTAATATAGTTTCTGTGAGATTATATGGGTCTGGACAGTTGGGAAATGAAAGTGCTGTCTTCATTTATACTATATAATCTTGGCAAGAATGTGAAGTGTGTATCTAATACATCTAGTAGTACAGCTATGACTAAAATTATTTTGGAGTTTCCTCAGGAAATCATGAAAGGAATAATCATAATTTACTGTCTAGAAGTGTCCTTAGGATATTAAAGTTGTTTTCTGAAAAAAAAAAAAAAACCCTACACTAACCTTTGATTTGAGTCAGTTCAGTAGGTTTTTCAATTTGATGAGCAGGTACAGACCTGTTCATCAGTGTTATTTGTGCTTTGTGAAGGGCAACCTAAGTCTTTCTACAGAAGCTATATTTTATAATTGTCTCTTTTCCTTTTGTTTCAAGATATCCCACTTCACATCTGCAAATTAGATTCTCTTTTCTTGAAACGCATCAGGGATGTGACTGTGTCAAAATTACCAGTGTTAGTCATTCTAATCACATTAAGTAGAAATTTGATAGGTCTTTTTATCTCTAGATTCATATTTTAAAAACTGAATTTAATATTTAAGAATTTTTTCTTTAATACCTTTATTTCTCATCTATTTGGAAGTGTGTGTCTTCTGATATTACTTTATTTAAAACTTTCTAGATTTTTTGTGACTATATTTTATTTGTTGGAATGTTGTTAAAATATTAGCAAGTATTTCTTTTGGTCATTTTCAGAAATTTTCCTCCACATTTTATAGATGCAGTCACTTGATTTGATGATACTATATGATGGTAATTTTTTGATATATTTTACTTGTGGTCTCATTTATATTTTCTTATTTAATAATTGTTATATTTCTTTTAAATACATTTTTTTCTTTTTTATGTGAGATCCTTTCTGATGTATGTGGAAATTTCAGTGTTTTATATATTCAATAATTTTATTAAAGAGGATAAAAGGTGTTTACTGTGATACAGATATATTGTATCATTGAAATAACACCATTCTGCTAAAAAAAAAGTACTTACAAAATGACTGTAAGACATTCTGCTCTACTCATAGATAAGTCCCTTGCTCAGCCATCATCAGAGAAGCTTCTTCTTGCAGCTGAAGAGAACAGATACAGAGACCCACACCTGGACTTTATGCAGAAAATCAAAGAACTTCAAGCAGTCAGCCCTAAACAGGATGTCTTCATCAATTCTCTCTGCTTAGGGCTCAGGAAGCCTTATGGAAGAGGAGGCAAAGAGAGTGTAATAGTGAAAGAGGACCTGCATGAATTGTACCACATGAGTTCCTAGATCTAAAGATGTGGATACATGCCGCTACTCTTAACCCAGAAGAAGACTCACATTGAGGACCACTTGCAAATGAAAATTTAATTTTCTCTAAGGAAGTGTAACTGGAGAAACAAACCACTCTTAAGCTTCACCTCAAATTGAGTGATAGATGGCCACCTGACATGTAATGGAGGCTTTTGAGGTTTTGTGGCTCATAATATCAAGTCAGGACATTTTCTTATTTTCTTTATTTTATAATTTTTATTTCTCTGTCTCTGTCTCTTAATTCACATATTCTTTTCATATACATTATGACTCTTTCTACTATGCTTTTATGGAATTCCTAAGTGTGTGAATGAATAGGTCTCTAAGTCTACATCTGTTTGTGTCTTTCTTTTTTTGTTTCTTTTCTTTCTGCTTGTTTGTTTTGTCCTATTCGGGTTATTGGTTTGTTTGTTATATTGTATTGTATTGTATCGTATCGTATTATATTGTATTAATTATATTATATAATATTTTAATTCCAGGAGCTTGTTTGTTTACTAATGAGAAATATAAAGGGATGGATCTGGTTGGGAGTGGAGGCAGAGAAAAACTGGGGAAAGAAGGGGGGAGCCATAATCAGAATATATTATATGAAAAAAATCTATTTTCATTAAAAAATAAATACATGGAGATTTATTTTTACTTATGAATGCCAAGCCTTAGCTTGGCTTACTTCTAGCCATCTTCTCTTAACTTAAAGTATTCTGTCTATCTTTTGCTTCTGTGCTTTTACTTTTTTCTATTCTATATACTTTTTTCCTGCTCTGTAGCTGGCTGTGTGGCTGGGTAGCTGGCCCCTGATGCCCTCCTTTCCTCCTTTTCTTCCTCTTCCCTCTTCTCTTTCTTTCTTATTTATCTTCTCTGCATTCCAGTCCTGCCTCTCCTTTCTCTTGCCTTGCTATTGGCTAGTCAGCTCTTTATTAGACCAATCAGGTATTTTAAGCACTCAAAGTAACACAGCTTAGCAGATTTAAACAAACGCAATATAAAAGTATGGAACACATCTTTGTATCATTAAACAAATATTCCACAGCATAAATGAATGTAACACATCTTCAACTAATATTCCACAATAGATCATAATCCTTGGGGTATTAGAGGCATTCCTAGAGAGAACATGTAAGCACGCAAATATCATGTATGATTCCAGATTACAGGAACAGATAGAAACAAGTCAGCATTTCATCTGTATCAAGATAAGGAAATAACTTTATCAGATTCAATCAGGTACAAATTTAATTTAAGGTTGGGGAAACACACTAATGAATATATAAAATGTTACCTGAGGCTGGAGAGAAGGCCTAGCAGTTAAGAACACTGGCTGTTCTTCCACAGGACCAGGGTTCAGTTTTCAGCACTCACACAGCTACTCACAGTAGCTCACAATCATCCGTAATTCCTGTTCCAGGGAATCAAACCTCCTTTTCTGGCTTGCTCAGGCAATGCATACATATGATACCCATACATACATGCAGGCAAAATACCCATACACATAAAATAAAACTTAAATCCTTAAAAGTGTTTTAAAAAGAAGAGAAAATGTGATCCTTTTAAATTTAAATAAAGTTAACTATTGATTAATCCCCTAGCTAGTATTCATTGGATCCAGATATAAATCTGTACCTAATTGTTAATTGTTATAGTATTGTAAATTATTCTAATCAGAATTCTCAGTTGGAAGAGTTTAATGGTATAATTATTGTATCCAATATAATAGCAATTAGTTGGCTTACTATTGTACTAATTGTAATTAACATAAGGTATTGACAATGCATAAAAGCTAAGTATTGAAATGTTATAGAAAAATAGTGCATTACAAAAATCTTTACACTTCAAATAACACTTAAACCACTTTTCTAAACCTTTTGTTTAATTATTAAGTTATTTTGCCATGATTTTTAGACTTTTAGAGTGATTAAGCAGATAGTACAGAAAATTCCTATGCAAACACAAATACCTTCTTAAATTAGTGTGTTACATTATTATAAATATTGAACCAATAATAAAGAATTGTAGTTGTCATAAGTTGTGTTTTCGATTGTTTTCCTATTTGTATTGTCGAGTTCTATTGGTTTTGATAATTCTGTAATACATAATGCAACGTATCAATTAGAATAGCATTGATACTGCATAATTGGTCTGTCTATCAAGTGCAAACACAGTAAATACTCTCTATCCTTATGAACAAGAAACACTTCAAATCATCTTCTTTGTAATATATCTGCTCTCTTCTTTTCTAGTGTCTAAGATTGCTGGAATAATCAACATTTAGCTTCTGGAGACTGTCTTCTTCAATATAGAAGTATGAATTTATGATTTTCCAAAGTCCTTTGGTCTGAGGGATTATTTCATTGTTGAAGAATAAGGACCCACTGTAAGATGTACCCAAATGTTTTCATGCAAGCACATAATGTGGGATTCCCCTCTGTATGTGGTGAATACCATTGGTTTTAAAGAAACTGTCTTAGACCTGTTGATAGGGTAGAGCAGAGTGAGGCAGGGAAAACTAAACTGAATGCTGGGAGAAAGGAGGCAGAGTCAAAGAGAAGCCATGGAGATGCTGCCCGAGTCAGATGTGCTAAACTTTGCTGGTAGGCTACAACCTTGTGGTGATGCAAAGATTAATGGAGATGGGTTAAATTAAGATATAATAGTTAGCAAATAAGAAGCTAGAGCTAATGGGCCAAGCAGTGATTTAAATAATATCATTTCTGTATGATTATTTTGGGAGTCTGGGCAGCCAAAAAACAAACAAGCAACTCCTTATAACAAATTTGCATCTAACATGTACTAGCAAAATCCACATAAAACCTGAGAGGGCTTGGAGAGGAATTATAGACACTAAAAAACAAAGTTAAACTGCACTTTTTCCTGATGGGCTCTGTTTACTGGTGTCATGCTACAGCTCCTTTAAGAGAGGTATTCCTGATTCAGCAGTAGCAGGAAAAAAAAAGCTGCATGCCTTTAAAAAGGCAGTTTTCTGGGCCATGCTGCAAGCACAAACTGGCTCTTTCAGGAGGCCGAACATTTAAATGGGGTGGGCAGTGTGCTGCAAGTTACTTGGTAGCAGCATGGGCTAAGTGGTTATCAGAGTTGAGGTGGTGAGGATGGCTTCCAGCTTGCAGTCTCAGGCACTAACAGACTTCCACCATGGTGAACTGGGCAGAGCAAGCAGGCAGGGCATTGTTACCCTTAACAATAACACCACTTATTTTTTAAGAAGTGTTTAGCATTTTAACAAGCTGTTTTGGTCAGAAAAGGATTACAGATATGCAATAAAGAAAAATCTAGATAGAAAAAAACCTCTAAACGAGTCACAGTGTTTGATAAATGTACATAGGCTTGTGAGAGAGAAGAAAAAGAGTAGACACTGTACAGATAGTCATAGATTAAAGGAGTAAATATAATAAAATAAATATTAAAAAGTGATAGAGGAGTAAAAATAAATAAGACATGTAAAGATGAACTATACACAGAGCATCTGGATTATGTATTTTATTGTGCTTTCTTTAAATTTTTTGACTTTGAAAGAGTTAAGTACAGAGAGACATTTCATTGTATGGTATGCTAAGCTAAACCAGCATATGTATTCCAAAGGTATCATGACTTCCAAATTTGTGTCTAAGGATTTGTTGCTTTGGAAAAGAGGTTCTGCTTTTGTTTTCACAGAAGATGAGAACCAGTGGAATCCTCCCAGACTAATGTGGTTTTATACATCAAGATCTCCCAAAAGTTGTCTGTGAACTCCCCCCCCCCAAATACTTCACCCAACAAAAAGCAGGAAGCAGTTTGGAGAAAACTATATCCATATTCCAAATATTGTTTATAAATGTTTCTTTACATTTAAAGGACGATATGCTATAGAGATTTGCATTGGTATGAATCTTGGTTTATTGATACAAATTTAAGGTCAATTTTGTTATACTATGTATATGTATTTCTGATATTGATTAAGGTATTGTGTTGTCAAGCTTATTTAAAAATGTAATATAAAATTAAGAAGTATAGGTTAATAGATAATCATATATAATTTTACTATGTTAAAGTTAAAACCTTCCTTTTCATTTAAACAGAAAAGGGAAGGTGATGTGGGATTCCCCTCTGCATGCTGTGAATACCATTGGTTATAAAGAAACTGTCTTAGGCCTGTTGATAGGGTAAAGCAGAGCTAAGTGGGAAAAACTAAACTAAATGCTGGGAGAAAAGAGGTAGAGCCAAAGAGAAGCCATGGAGCTGCAGCCAGAAACAGACATGCTGAAATTCTGCTGGTAGGCCATCACCTTGTGGTGATGCACAGATTAATGGATATGGGTTAAATTAAGATGTAAGAGTTAGCAAATAAGAAGCGAGAGCTAATGGGCCAAGCAATGATTTAAATAATATCATTTCTGTGTGATTACTTCAGGAGTCTGGGCAGCCAGGAAACAAACAAGCAGCTCCTTACAACACCTGAAACTATGAAAATATACCTAAACAACTGTCTTAGTGCTCAAATGTTTCTCATCCTTTAACCATAAGTAGTTTACAAATGGTTGTTATCAAACATTATGGGCCCAAATGTTTCCATGCAAGCATGTAATATAGCATGATAATTGAGAAAAACTGTACCTCTTGAGTTATATGGTGCCTGGTTTAATCAAATGATCTCCATCACACAGATTCTGAAGTACCCAATTATGGAGGCATATCATTCTCTGGGAATTGCTTCAGTGAGAGTTCTGGCTTATCTGAATTATATCCATATGACATCAAAGGAAAAAAACATAATAGCTACATTTCTGGCATATGCTTGTAATAATTTTATAGTACCAAAAACATTACTGCTTCATTCCTACAATCCAAATGGAAAACATAAACCTTAAAACAATAACCTATGCTCTGTACTTTTTTCCCATATGACACGTTTTCAAACCACTGCATGTTTTCATTCTCAATCTCTGATTTGATCACCTATCTTATGTACTTTTTTTCACTACGAGAATCATACAACAAAATTCTGATGCCAACATGGACAGCATGAACCCTTTCATAGAACACTGGTGCAAGAATTAAAGCATGGTGCTAGATATCATTTAGTGTTACTACACACTGGTGACCAGAGGAGAGAATTCTGTTTAAATATGTAATTAGGTGATGAATCACTTAAGTGTTGCTTTATGTCTTGACTCTACTCTAGAACTCTGTTTCTTATCAATGCATAGTTGTTAGATGATAATATGGGAAGACACATCATTTGGAGAAATAAACAGCTCAGGAAGGGTCAAAGCCACTCAGTGTCTGTTGGCCTTAGACTCTGTTGAACAGGTTTATTTCCTTTGTTCTGAGTTTACAAAAGAACAAATTTTGATTCTATGTCTGAATTTCAGACTAGTGGATTCTCACACTTTGGAAGAGACTTTGTGGTATTGTATTTGCTATGAATTGCACATAGTGCATTTCTCTGTAAAAATAAGGATGCATTCTTAAAGTGTATATTAATCTCAGAATATACTGTGTTTTTGTATCAGTAAGGTTAGTGATTTTAATTACTCTTTTTTCCCCTGTGTTTTCTGTGTGAAGACACAGTTAATTATTGTGATAACAAGCTGGATTCTTTCCCCAGGTTTCTGATTCCTAATTGTCAATTTGGTATCTCCTTTAGCACTCATTGCTTAAAAGAAATTGTAAAAAGGGGAAAACAATGAAATTTAGAGATGACTTGATCCAGTGTGGTAATTTCCCACACCATAGCCTAGAAAATGTTTCCTTCTTATTTTCAGTCAATCAAGACTCAACATTATGGCTGTAATTCCCAAAGTACTGACAGGAAATGCTTACCCGAGACATCTTCTTATTAATTTTGTAAAGAAAGAAGATGTCCATGTTGATCAGTATTTTACCTCGCCTTAGCTGTTCATTAATGTCAATACAAAAGTTCATGAGCTCTAAAATCCTGAGGTTAAGATTGAGCAGCTATTACAAGTGAACCTTTTGGTCTAAAATAAAGGCTCAGAGAATAAATTACTCTCTTATGTATTCCTTCTTGCTGGTTCAAGAGTGATTTTTTTCTTCCTTGTCTTTTTTTTTCTTTCTTTCTTTTAAAAACTATAAGTTCAAATGGAAGCTTCTTCACATTTTTTTATTGCTATTCTTGTGGTAAACACAGAAAAAATTCACTCTGTCTGAATGAAGTCTGTTATTTCTCATCCTCTGAAGATTTATACGTTAGCTGAAAATTTTCTTTCGGTATAGGAAAAAAAGTTGTACTTCCTTAGAACCTCTATTTTACTGTGTTTTCAATCAGTTCTTTTTTTTTGTAGAAAAAATCAGTTGTAGAGTATACTATCTCTATGTATTATGGCTCAATACTTTGCTGTTGGCCAAAGTCCACACTGTAATTTAATATGCATGGCAAGGGATGCCAACTTTAAATCTACTGCTTGAGAAAGTTTATAGTTTCTAATTATCAAGATCCTCTTCTGAGTAATTTTATCAAATTAATTTTCTTATTTTTGGTGAAGGTTTAGAAGTTCTCTTCCTTTATCTTTCTTTGATTCATCAGTATGAATCCTCCAGTGGCTGTGGTTGTGGTGTATTTATTTATATAATCATTTCCCCTCTGTCATTCAATATAACAGCACCCTGTGACAGATGAAATGGCAAATGCCTGTATTGAGTGATGAAGTATCATGGAATATGAATGGGTATGGTATGGGCTAAAAAAGAAACATTTTCCATATGCACTCCATTTCCGAGGTCCTTGATTGTTTGCTTTGTGTCACATATGAATGTTGACACAACTGAGTCAAGGAGGTTTTCATTCAGCATTACTTAAGTGTGATACATTGAATGTCAGTCAGCCTGATACAAACCGAACTTTGTGAATGTTAAGTATGAGTAACTAGAACCAAGATTTCAATGAATATAATGCATTTATGATAATAAATAAACAACTGCTTTATTAAAGTCTTGTGTGCATCAACATCAGTAAAATTAATTATATTTCTTATTCATAAAATAGACAAGTAGAAGTTAATGGCTAATGCATGGCTTTCTTTGGGATACCTCAAGTACCATGTTATTTGTATGGTTTTGATCTTGTCTCTGTCACCACCACTTAATAAAAATTTCCAGAATGGTGATATTTTTATGGTGCTAGCATGTAGTAACAATTAGCTACACAGCTATTTAGTAGTTGAAATGTGGTTAGTTTGAGAATGTAAAATAGAATAATAGTGGGTTTGATCTATTTAAATATAAATGATGGCATGAGCTATGAGCTATTGTCATATACTGTAAATGTAGGGGCCTCTTCATATTGTATGTAACACAGATAGAAAGACAGTACAAGGGACATTAAGTGCATGGGCACTTTGCAAAGCCTCAGACACATGTAGTCAAAAGAGAGTAAGAAATTTCATCTTGCTGAGTACGCACCAGGAAAAGGAGAAAACTATAAGAGTTTAAGTGGGAAGTTGGCATATTTTCAGTTATCAACTGTGCCTGTTAAATATCTGATTAAAAGAATGCAAATTGTTTTAGAAATTTTTAATTAAGTAATTGAATGCTTACTTAATCCCCCAATTTTTTTTATTATATTGAGTATTTCACTGTCATTGACCAGAAGATGGCAAGTGTGTTTAATAGATGCAGATTTAAATGAACAAATCAAGAATTCAGCTAAGAGGTATGAAAGTGAAACAATGCCTCTCAAAGTTTGCTTGGTCTTTCTCATCTGGGCGTATAGCGCCTCTGGTCACATAATAACAGCTCTGAGAAGCATGAACTAGGACAAGAGGCAGAAAATGGCCTTGTTGAACCACATCTCCTGAATATTAACACGCTCAAAGGTCTTTTGTTACGTGCGTTACATCTTAGAGACGCAGTCCTCAGTGACCTGGTTGCCCAGGCCTAATCCTATAAGCTTGCAGAATTCATCTATTTTCTATGTCTCTGATTACATCAGTGCATGGCCCACTTTAGCACAGCTGACACTTGCCTGCCTTGAGTGCTGACAATCATCCTTATCCAGATAGTTGTTTTTCTCACTGGCTGCCAGTTAATGGTCTACACTGTACTGAGTTGAACTTACTCACCCCACGTGTGATTGAGTTCCAAACACCCACACAGGAAGCTGAAGAGCTTCCTAGGGAACTTTCATCTTTTACTCTGACAGGGCTTGGATTACCAATTCTTTCTCTATTTCTTTTCTAAAATGGGCTTTTCAAATAATGTTAGTAAACACCTGCCAGAGCTGAGAGTTGCTGTAAACTGTATCCTAAATATAAATGAAAGAACTTGTATGCATGTGCATGAGTGTTTATTCCCAAATCTGCACTGACACATTTTTACACAGTTTTACTTTTGACTGCCTGGCACTATCTGCAAATAGTGTTTCATTAGGGACCAGAGCAGAACTTCAAAGAAACAAGGCAGTTTAAAAAAATGGTTATGTAAAGTGATCAAAGATAATATTTCAATCCTTCCCTTTTGGGATATTTTGAAATTACCAGACTTTACTTTTTGGTGTTTCTGAACTGAGTTCTCTGAATGTACAGAGACTGTGCAAATATACAGTTACAGAAAAAGAAACAACTAAGCAACAAAAATAGAACAAAGAAGATACTTGACAAAGCTCACAAATAAAAGCCCTTCCACTCCATGTTTACTGTATTTGCTTAGATTTTGTAATTGCTTCTGTAATTTCCTTTAAAGAAATTTAACATCTTTAAAACTGTTATCAAAGAATTTAAATAAAAATAATTGATACATCAGAAAAATATTAAGTGACAAAAACTTGACATGTTTTATGTTGTTATGACTATATCTTAAGGATGCCTCAGAGAAAAGAAACAACCATACAGAATGTTTATAACAAGAAATGAATTTAATGAGTTTGACTAATTATGCACACTGCAAGTATAATAATAATATAATATTGAACAATTTATGTGAATATTATGAGATTGTTTATAAGTTTCATTATTAAAACTATTATCTATGTATACAAAGTTACCAATTAGACTAATTATTGGCTTCTGTAGTCTTTTTTAAAAACTGAAAATACTGTTGTGAATCTGTGTAGGTCCTAGTAATAATCCTACTTCATAAATTAAGAGGCAGAATATTCCATAGCACATTTTGCACCATTATTAAAATAGTACAGAAATAAGTGACATATACAAGAAACATGCTATGCAAACTAATAATTCATGAAATAGTTACCTAAGCCAGTTAATTTGCTTATTGAGTAACTATGGCGTGTTATTTTCAAATCTTTATCCTTAGTATCAAATATCTAATCATAACCCTTTAATGTGATGTATTCATTCATGCACATTCTATATCATGTTCTTACATGTGAGAGCAGTAATTTTTACCATCAGGTATGTAATGATGTGTTGACGATAGAGAAGTTGTAGTAGGTCATAGTTTTCAGATATTGTTTCTTTCCTGTATATTTTTTATTGTTTTATTCCTGTATATTTTTCTTTCTCCATTCCGTTTCTATTCAATAACCACCTATTGCCTTCAGAAACATGGTAAAATAAATGGGAACAAGGTCCTTTGATTGGGGAGAATGACGATATTCTACCTTAAGTCATGGAGCTAGGATCCACAGTTATGTACATCTCAGTTTGTATCAGCTCACATGTGAGCTAATTTGATACATCAATAGAAATACTTTTCTTAATACAAGAATTGAAATTACTTCAGTAGGAATAACACAAGCATCTTAAACCTGATTTACAGGAGTTATGGAAGTAGACAGAAAAGACAGTGTAAAATCAAAATTATTAAAGATGGAAACTAATTTTGGCAGGTCAATACAGGACAAAATTTGGTTTACTTCAGTGCTGGCAATTGTAACCCCATCCGTGAGTAAGCTGTGCACCACTGAAGTATATCTCTAGCCTAAGAATATATTAAAGAGTCTGAAAATTAATTTTAATTAAAGTATAGAATATTTTGAGTCCTGTGTAAGATTATATTTTCCTTTAATCATTGAAATAACTTTTAAAATGATATGATCAAGTTAGTAGCATCATTTTAGATGAAATTTCCTGCAGTTTACCTTAAAAGCAGTTCATTTATAAATTATTGCTTTCATTTTTGAAATTATAATATAATTATTTATCCCTCTTCTTTCCTCCCATCAAGCGTTCTCATATACCTCTCCTCACTGTCTTTCAAATTCATGGCTTCCTTATTTCATTCATGGTTGCTGCATGCATGTATGGATATTTTATGTATATACATATACATACACACACATGTATATGTATATCCATCTCAGTTTGCATAACGTGACTTGAATGTATGTTTTCAGGCTGGTCATTTGCCTCTGGAGAGGCCATTGATGTGCTCTTTCCTGGAGAAGACTATTTCTCCTGCTCACAGCATTTCTTTTTTCTTTTTTTTTTTTTTTGGCTGTAGTTCTTTACATAGGGGTGAGGCCTCGGGGGGGGAGTGCTCAATAATTAAAATAGGGGAAGCTATAGTTGATCCAGGAAACCTGAGAAGCACGGTTCATTGAATGCTAGGATGTGATGCTAACTGAGAGTCACATAAGAGAAGGGAAGCAGGATTGTCCAGAAACAAAATATAAAGATCCTGATCTGTAGTGATAAAGGAGGATAAATTGAAAACAATTAATCCAAAGCCATGGTAAGGCACCTGGACATGACTTGGTATTTTCTTAGATAATGCAACAGCATGGGAAAAATGACACATCTTTATTTTGGTAGCTATCTAATCTATGAACCTTATTTCATAGTATCTCATGTATGTAATTAAAGCAGGAATACCATTAATTTCTAATAATTGACACACTGCTTGCATCAAATCCAAAGTTCCTGATAAAATTTGACATAAAAAGTATCCATTTTGGAGTTCTTAAGTTTGGCTAAACAGCTTAAAATCACTATAATTTTTGAAAGTATTTAAAGCAACATGAGAAACCTAATTTGAGCAATCCTGTGTTGTGTTTATAGAGTGATTTTTATTTTAAAAATCATAGCTACATCATAAGTATTTTGTTAGCAATGCTACTGAGAGCCCATGGATCTATTGTATAACACAGTAGAATGTAGGTTAGAGATATCGTGTATTGTTTTATAACATTTTAACTTTACATTCTCTAATATCTATCTGTAATTTAGCTTCAAGTTAAAATTGTAATTTCTACATGTGACTTAAAGTTATTATACTAAAGTTATCATGATATAGAAAAGTCATGTTTTGTAGTTTTATATTAACATGTTTTGTTGTGTTCAAGTAAAATTGTGAAATTATTCCAATTTATTTAGTCTGAGCGATTCATATTTTATCTGCCTTGTGCAACACTGTGGTGTCTGATTCTGTCAGTGAAAGTACAGTTATGAACAGAGATGTGTGTATGGATTTTCATTTCCTCAACTTGCATGAAATCATCACATTGTTACCTGTATTTAATAATCAGAAATAATTTTTATGTTAAAATTTTAAGATAAGCTATGAAAATATAAGTGCCATTGTTACTCTGCAATTAAAAGTATAAGTGAATAGTCTATTATTATTTCAGTTTTATGATTTTTTTGTACCCAAACTGTTGAAATTAAAATTTTAGATATGAGACCCACACGTGTGTGTGTGTGTGTGTGTGTGTGTGTAAACAGTATAAGTGAAAGGTCTGTGACAGAAAATTAAATGAGTTTATTAATGATAAACATAAAAGCATAGTGGTGAGGAATGACATCATCTGATCATTCTTGTGGTTACTAGGTATACTACTTATAATTTTTATCCAATCATTCTTGTGGTTACTAGGTATATTACTTATAATTGTTATCCAATCATTCTAGAGGTTACTAGGTGTACTACTTATAATTGTTATTCAATCATTATAGAGATTACTAGGTGAAGTACTTATAATTGTTTTGGTCCATGATATTTTTCTACTTTTATCTGTTCTGTTTGCCCTAGGAGGAAGAAATATAAGCTAATATTAGCCAACATAGTATTTCCAGATATTTTGCACATATTATTCATTCTTTTGAAAATGGAAAACATGGTCACGATTAAAATTTAAAAACTGACTAAACTTTATGACTCAAAGAGCTCAGCTAACGAATTTACTATATATAAACTTAATTTCACTATCATCTGTCTTTTCTTTTTCATCTCTCTATTCTTATTTATCATCATATTTATTTTTTTTAAATATTTTCATTCTATGATTGAAACACAATGTGATGTTTGAATTCATGCATATATAGGCTAGTAATCAAGTGAGAAGTATAGCACATAGAAGCCCCAGATTTAGCCATGTCTTTGTGGTCGGTACATTACATATTATTCTGCATATAAAGTAGTTTGCATTTTGTCATTATGGTGTAGAATGGCATATTAAATGGAAGCATTTCCTATTGATTTACTTCTACCCTTTACACCACCCTCCCACCCTGAGTAGTATCTGTTAACTGCTTTCTGCTCTCAAGATTCACAAGATCAACTCGTGAACAATCTACTTATGAATGGGAGCATAGAAAGATTTGTCACTCCACCTGACCATTTTTACTTAGTCTAATTTTTGTCATTGCAACAAAATACCTGAGAAAACTACTCAAGGAGAATTGTATGAAATGACTGAATTCACTGTTCACAGTTTCCAGTCCATTATGGTACGTAGGTTAGGTAAAATATCTCACATCATGGTATAGTAGAAGTAGAAATAGAGGAGAAATCTGGCAACTGGGTATAACTTTCTAAACCATGCCCCAGTGACTTCAGTTCCCCAGCCAGGCCCCACCTCCAAAAGTTTCTCAACTCCCCAAACCTCTTCACCAACTGGGAAGCTTACACAGACACAAAGACATACCAAAGAAGAGTATGCATATATTTTTATGTGAACACATCTCAACACAAATATATGAATGTATTTTCTTTGTTCATTTTTTTACTAACAAACTTAAATTTGGCTGCATATTGTGAATAGAGCTATAGGTGTCTTTCTGAGCTGTTGTTTTTTTATTTTCTAAGACTATTCTCTTCAGGGAATTGATATATCATATGGAAGTTGCATTCTCAATAATATGAAGATTCTACATATGAACTTTCCTCATATCTGAACTAAGCTAATTACTAGAAATACTATACAAATGTGTCTTCCTGTATATACTCTTTGTCATTTGATAGTCTTCTTTTTTAAATAAATGCCATTCTCACTAAAGCGAAATGGTATCTGTGCCATTTTTGTTTTCATCCCCCTAATCATTTTGACTCTATCTATGTCCTGTAAAAGGAAATGTTTCTAACATCCTTAGACCACTCTTGATGCTTAATTAGACTGATTTTGAAAAGTCACATTTTTTTAAAAAAATAATCATTTCATAAAAGTAAATTAAGATGTCATAGAGTTATTACAGTTCATTAACTACTTCTCTGCAATTGTCTTTACATCTTACCCCTTGGAAATTTCAGGTAAGTTGAAAATGGTAGGATAACATTTTACTAGTGTTTAGAAATTGTATATAAATTGATAACATATTAGGCAGGTGTGGTGGAGAAGGTAAGGAGAATGTTCTAGCTACCCTTCACTTCCCCAAACTTTTCCTACTGCCGAAACAAACATGAGTCAAGTATCATTGCTCCTTTCTTTTTTAATCATACAAAAGAGATGTGAGAAGAAGTAGTAGTATTTATATTCTGCAATGGAGGAGATAGTTTGAAATAAACTGAAACTAACCAAATGCCAAATTTCAAAAGACAGATTATCTTGAAATATTAATGCTGACAGCCACTACCTGGCATTAGAATCATAGCCTTTATGTTCAAAAATTTCATTTAAAGGTAGCACCATCACCCCAGTCCTTCAGGAATCATTTCTGACTACTCTCATTTTCTCTGTACTAACACATAGTCCTTGAATTGTTCAAAATGCAGGGAGCTTCCAGCCATTCTCTTCCCCTCTGCATACTCACTGCAATCTAAACCTCCAGCTTGCTGTACCGAGGTTATTATAACAGGTGTTTCTACTGCTGCTCTTCTTCCTATTCATCTATATGGTCAAAGGAGCATTGCCAGGTCCTGTTAGCTCAAAGCCCTCATATCTCAGTGTCAAGACCATATTTATCAAAATAGGCCTGCTACTCCCCGCACCTAAATTTCTGCCTCCTTTCCTGTTGCCTGCTTTCTGTGTTTTTTTTTAATATTATTTTACATACCAAGCCCAGTTCCCTCTCCTTCCAGTTCTCCCACTACCCCCATCCTCTCCCTACCACACCACCCATTCACTTCTCAGAAAGGGTGAGGCCACCCATGAAGAGTCAAGAAAGTCTATCACATCACTTGAGGAAGGACCAAGACCCTCCCCCTGTATCTACGCTGAGCAAAGTATCACTCCGTAGGGAATGTGCTCCAAAGAACCATTCAATGTTCTAGGGCTCCAGAAACTGCCCAAGCCACACAACTGTCACCTACGTTCTGATGGCCTAGTTCAGTCTTATGCAGGTTCCCCAGCTGTCAGTATGGAGTCTGTGAGCTGCAACTTGCTGGGGTCAGCTGTTTCTGTGGGTTTCCTTATCATGGCTTGGCTCCTTTGCTCAAAATATTACTTCTCCCTCTCTGTGATTGTTCTCCAGGAGTTTGGCCCAGTGATTGGCTGTGGATCTCTGCATCTGCTTCCATCAGTTGGTAGATGAAGGTTCTATGATGACAATTAATGTAGTCATCAATCTGACTACAGAGGAAGGGAAGTTCAAGCACCCTTTCCACTATTCTTAGATTCTTAGATGGGGTTATCCTTGTAGGTGGATTCCTGAGTATTTCCCTAGTGCCAGGTTTCTTGCTAGCCCCATAGTGACTCCGACAATCAAGATATCCCTTTCATTGCTCTCCCTTTCTGTCCTTCCCCCATTTTGGCCATCCTGTTCCCTTGTGTTCGTCTTCTCACTCTCCTTCTCACCCCCTGCTCCTCTTCTGTCCTCCCTGCCCCTCCACATGCTCCCAATTTTCTCAGTAGATCTTGTCTATTTCTCTTTCCCAGGGGGATTCAAATATGTCTCTGTTAGTATTCTCCTGTTTCCTGTCTTCTCTGGGGTTGTGGACTGTAGACTGGCTATCCTTTGATATGCACTTATGAGTGAATACATATCATGTTTGTCTTTCTGGGTCTGGGTTACCTCACTCAGGACGTTTTTTTCTAGTTCCATTATTTGCCTGCAAATTTCAAGATGCCATTGTTTTTCTACCACTGGCTAGTACTCCATTGTGTAAATGTACCACATTTCTTTATCCATTCTTCAGTTGAGGGGCATCTAGGTTGTTTCCAGATTCTGGCTATTTATGAATAAGGCTGCTCCAAAAACAGCTGAGCAAATGTCCTTGTGATATGAGTGTGCAGCCTTTGGGTATATGTCCAACAGTGGTATTGCTGGGTCTTGAGGTAGATTGATTCCCAGTTTTCTGAGAAACTGTCATTTTGATTTCCAAATTGGCTGTACAAGTTTGCACTCCCACCAATAACTGAGGAGGGTTCCCGTTACCTCATATCTTCTCCAGCATCAGATCAAAATCATTAATAAAACCCTGCTCTTTGTTTTATTGAATGACAGCAGCACATACTGGCCATGTCCCATCCTCAACATCTTTGTCCCTGCAGTTCGCTCTGCCTGGATCTCTTTTGCCTTCATTCCTTCTTTTTTGTCCTCACAATTAAAAACTCAGAACTCTCTTTAAAGCTTCCTTCGCCCCTCATTATCGAGTTATCATATTATGCATTTTATATATACTTCTTTATATTCTATTTTGTCCTTATGTTAAATAAATAGAATAGATTTTTTATTTTTCAAAGTTTTATAGGTGATATAGTTAGTTGATATTCTTTTAATGCTTTTGAGTGAAAGAATACCTTGTTTAAGGAAAAAGGAAACATGGTATTTTCAAAAGTAGAATACTTTTCTGAGATTGCGCAGTGATCTGATTCTCAATTAAATCATGAATTATTTCATAAATAAAAATTTCCCCAAAATATCAAGATCTTTTCAGAGAGAATATTATTACTTTAACTCTTGTAATGCATATCACCATGGTCATCTTGTTAGTGTTCTGGGAGCCTCACTAAAATAACTCTTCATCTCATAGTATTAGCAAACTTCAAGAAGATTAGAAGCTTGAGGTTACCAAATTAACACTGGGAAGAATATCACCATATGAAGAAAGATAGAATAGCTGCTGTTTTGAATTACAAATTCAAAGAATGAAAACTGCTTTTAACCTCAGCATCTCTGATGGTGTAAGTTTGTAAAAAAAAAGAAACAAATGAACTCTTATCATTTTTCCCTTAGGCTTCTATAATGAGAATTGAATTAACAACATTTCAGATTCAAATAGAATTTCTGTGGTTTGTAGAACATTCTAGGACCATCATAATACAGAAAATTAAAGGAAAATATTATTTTATGTCCCACTGTATTCACAGTTATAGTAACTCAATTACCTTCATCAACAAAACAATAACTTTCTGTTATTAAAGGACTTTATAGACATAGACCCACTCTCTTATTTAGTTGTAAAACTAAGTACAATCTCATATCAGTATTTTCTCTATATATAAATGATTCCTTTGGTCAGTGTCTTTATTTTGATTACCTTGCCTTGGTTTTTCAGTTTCAGTGGCATATTGATCCCCAGGATGTTAAACGAAGTTTATGACTGGAGACATTCCTGTGCTATTATAGAGTACCATGCTTGAACAGAGTTCTGATGACCTTGTATATACTTTAAAGAACCTAAATGCTTTATAAGAAAGTTGCAATGTGACATTTAAGACTCTGATTTACTAATATTTATGGCAAATTTCTTTTAAAATCTATTTTTTTACAGAAATCAGGAAGTTTGAATCTTATGTTTTTCAACATTGGCCTCCATTAAGGAATGCTGTGACATAGGCTCTCCACTTCAAAGATACAAATACCACAAAAATGAAGATGAGATGGAACAATCCAAGACAGGCCTCATCAATAAATGTAACTCAACCTAGACTCTGCCTGACAATTTACTTCTGATCTTGAGAAGTTCGTCAACCTTTTAAATCAAGGTTGTGTGTTTATTCAAGAAGTTTCTCAGTTAACTCCTTATTTCAGAATGCTTATTATTTCTCTCCTGGGATGAAAAAGAGGATTAAATATGGCCTCCAAATAAAGTCTTTTTCCTATAATTTTTTTTTAATCTTCATACTCTTACAGACTCTTACTCTGAAGGTCTTACCAAACACTGAAAAATGTGACAATCTCTCTTCCACTGTAAATCTTGCAGTGATTCTAGGGTCTTAAGTTTTCTGCAGGTGTTTCATGTGAATGCAACCTTGTCCCAAATTCCTCTTTACCATACTTCCAAGTATTACCAGGCCCATTAAGCTAACCTAAACTTGTTCACCCTTTTACTATTACAAATGTTTGCTGAGAACTAAGAGCTTCCTCCCCTGGCTTCTCACCCGCTGTATGTCTCACATCAGTATCACAGTATTCCATAAAGAATGTTTTCCTCATCTTCCTATCTTATTGTCCACTGCTGGAAAAGACTTTCTTATCTATATTTTTGTAGATGGCCTAGTTGTTGGTTAATCACTTGAAGCACTTCCTCATCTAATTCTTACCTCTCTGCTTCCTCAACACCTAATAAAATCTCCACTCAACATTGAAACAGCAAAACAACAACTCTAATTCTGAATCAAACTTGATATTTGTCTTTATGCCTCTTTAACTCACATCACTGAAAATACCTGTCATTGGCTGCCAATGACACTTAAAAAATCATGCCCTTTCCCCTAAAGCCTGCCTGCTGTTACTCTAATCTCTTACTTTGTCTTCCAAAGCTGGAATATAACTATAAAATCTGAATCTATTCTCCCCTCAAATCTGTACATGGACTCACAGAATTCCAGTATTTGTGTTCAATAAACTTTCAAATTTGTCTTGACATTTCTCCCTATTGTTCCTCGTTTCATTTTAGTGTGTATTGCACTTGACTTATTGTGGAGGCTTAGAATTTACTTCTTCTTTTTCTTGTTATTCATCACCACTACCATCATCATCATCATTCTTGTGCTCTCTCTCTCTCTCTCTCTCTCTCTCTCTCTCACACACACACACACACACACACACACACTGGAAAGAAGAACATGGGCAGGGAAATATACAATATACAGTATCCATTTGGTGCTGCTGCTATCTACATATGTTTAGGGATGACTAGTTGTGGTTGATAACCAATCAGGAACCTCATCCCTGGATAAAACTGGTTCTCCCTCTCTCATTTCTCTCTCGGCAGCCATTGAGTGGCTTGTAGGTAGCTCTTCATCTAGGAGTGGAGCCTTATGAAATTTCTCCCATCCCTGTTGGCATGTCAAGTGGTGTGCTCAACATACAGGTCTTGTTTATACAACTATATTGGTGACATTTCATGGATGTAGCATATGAATCATACCTAGAGGCTATCTCCCAGGAGGCATCATGGTCTTTTGGCTCCTAAAGGCCTTCCACTCATCTTGCACAAGGCTCATTGAGTCTAAGTGATAGTTGCTGCATTATAACATGCCAATGGATGTATACTCATCAGTGTGTTCTATTTTATGCATTTTAACAAGTTAAGGATATCTATAGCAGCCTTTGTCTGATACGAAAAGTGGTGATTATTTTCTGAAGTTACATTTATCTTAGGCATAATAATAAGTATTTATAATAAAGGCAGAAACTATAGGAAACTGTTCTCCAAGTTGTGGTATAGGGAATCTCTTGGATTATGCCTTTTTTCATTGTTCTTGATTGCCTCTCGAGAAATGAAAGTAAGGCCACATTGTTGAAGACATATAAAATTTCATACATCAAACTTAGAGGAACCAAACTGACACTGACCTAGAAAGGACTAGCTCTCATAGTATTTGGTGCTATGCAAGCTGCTAAGAGAGAAAAGCAATTGATAGAACTGCCAAGCTGCAAAGCCTGTGAAATAAAATGACTAATACAACAGAATATCCCTAAGGTGCAGTAGTGGCATATTATCTTTATTGTAAACAATAGCTGACTAATTGGAGTTAAGGTTCACTCAAGAAGCGGGAATTCACTGCTGGTACTGTAAACCTAGCAAATTACCAGTGTCTAAAATACCATTGAACCTAGAGATCCTACAACTGCTATTTTCCTAAACCAGTGATTCATTTTCTTAATAATTGGCATAATTGGGCAAGATGGTACAGTTTCCATCTGCATTTCATTGACAGCTGCTAATAATATAAATTTTCATATGTTTATTAGACATTTATATTTCATCTTTTGAGATCTATCTATGGGATGCTATTTTTGTGATCTTATATGTAATGTTACACAGTTTAGGGTATTATTTTTGTGTTGTCTTATTGCTTACTTCTTTATATATTCTAGATGTTAAATCTCTTTCTGGTGTGTAGCAGGGTGAAACCTTTCTCCCACTCTATAGGTTGTGTTTTCTCTTCTGGCCTTGAAAAGAAACTTTTTAATTGCATGCCACTCCATTTGTCATTTCTTGGCATATTTTCCTGAGGTGCTGGAATTCTCTTTAGAGTTTGCTTATATGGCTGTATTTTGAAGAACTTTCATGATGTTTTCCTCTAATAAATTCAGAGCTTCCAGCCTTACATTAAGGTCTTTGATCCTTTTTTTTCCACATTTAATTTTTTATTATTGCATTATAAATAGTACCATTCAAAATTTCCACCTCCTCCGCTCCTCCCATTTCCCTCCCGCTTCCCCACTCCCCCTCCTCTTTTCCCCTCCAGTCCTAAGAGAGGGCAGGTTACCCTGCCCTGTGGGAAGCCCAAGGCCCTCTCGTCTCCATCCAGGCCTAGGAAGGTGTGCATCCCAACTGACTAGGATCCCAAAAAGCCAGTACATGCAGTAGAATCAAATCCCAGTGCCATTATCATTGGCTTCTCAGTCAGTCCCCATTGTCAGTCATAGTCAGAGAGTCTGTTTCGATCACATGCTCGTTCAGTCCCAGCTAGGTCCTTGGGCAGCAGAGGAGAGGGTGCCGGAACTATCATTGTCCCATAGTCACACTGATGAATATCTTGATCACATCCATAGAAATTTCGTCCGATGGATGGAGATAGAGATAGAGACCCACATTCACACCAGAGCAATGGATTGAGCTCCCAAGGTCCAGTCGAAGAACAGAAGAATCTTCATCCAACGACGGATGGAGATAGAGACAGAGACCCACGTTGGAAAACTGGACTGAGCTCCCAAGGCCCAGTTGAAGAGCAGAAGGAGAGAGAAGATGAACACAGAAGTCAGAACCGCAAGGGATTCGTCCACCCATTGAGATGGTGTGCCCGATCTAGTGGGAGCTCACCAACGCCAGCTGGACTGGGACTGAACGAGCATGTGATCTTTGATCCTTTTTGAACTGACTTTTGTGCAGGATGAGTGACAAAGAGCTAACTTCCTTTCTATATATGTGGATATCTTATTTTCCAGCATCATTTGCTGAAGAGGGTATCTTTTCTTCCACATATGCTGCTCTAGTTTCTTTCTTTTGCTATAATAAAACACTGTGACTGAAAACAACTTAGAAGATGGACAGCTTTATATAGCTTGTACTTTCAGGTCACAGTCCTTCATTGAAGGAAGTCAAGGCACGGATTTAAGGTGGGCCCATTTCTTATTTCTTATAGTCTTGCTTCTGACCAAGCAATTAAATTCACAGCCAAGCAGTATATTGAGAACCACGAAGAATGCTGACTGCTAGCATGTTGGAGCATGGTTTAGAGTCAACTACCTGTCTTATAGAGTTCATGAACATCTGCCTAGAGATGATACTGCTTGTAATTAGCTGGTATCTTTTATAACAATAATTCCCCATAAACATGCTCATAGGCCAATCTGATTTGGGCAGTCTCTCAGTTGAGATTCACTTCTAAGGTGTGAAGCTCACACAGCTAAAGCTAATTAGAATGGATTTCTTTAATGTAAGTAGAAAATCACTTAGCTTTATCTGTTTGAGTTTAAACTATTATATATCATTGATCTCCTTGAGTATCTTTTGTGTTAGAATGATGCTATTTTTTCATATAGTATAAGCTATTTAGTATTATTGAAACCATGGATGGTAGTTTCTCTAGCATTTTTCTTTTTATTCAGGATTTCTTAAACTACCTGGGGGTCTTTTGTGTTTCAATAGAAATCTTAGGATTCTCCTCCCCACCCGTTTTCATAAAGAATATCATTGGAGTTTTGGCAATAGTCATTTTTGTGGTATTTTCTTTTCTTTAATATAAAAATTACAAATTAAATAAAAAGTTGTTCATTTGATACTGTTAATATTTTAAATTTATGTTCCTAGCCAAAAGATGTATTTTGAAAAGAATTTACAATTAAATGGTTACTCACACTACTTTATTTCATACTTTCTCATTATTCTTCATGCAAATACATGTTGACAATTTCTAACACCTTTCACAGTTTATATTTTATATTTAAGATAGTGACCTTTAGGTGATGCAAGATTAATGAGTGGTTATTATTTCCTCAACTTGAAGATATTGTTTAAGGATAGTTGTGCCTATTAAATAACTAGTTCTCCAAAGTTCTCATACTAGCTATGGGTATATTACAATATTTGGAGATAGTTTTATTTGCTTATTACAACTTTGCAGTAGAGCAAGGACTATAGATTTATAGTGAATACAGGCCAAAGATGTGTTAAAAATCCATACAATGGGGCTGAAGAGATGGCTCAGTGCTTAAGATCATTGCCTGCTCTTCTAAAGGTCCTGAGTTCAATTCCCATCAACCACATGGTGGCTCACAACCATCTGAAATGAGATCTGATGCCCTCTTCTGGCCTGCAGTCATACACACAAACAGAATATTGTATACATAATAAATAAATAAATTTAAAAAATCCCTACAATGACTTATGCTCCCACATTAGTCTTAAATACACAGTGAGTTCTTCAAGAAAACCCAAAATGTCAGTGATACCAGGTTTTTAAAAACATATTTTTTACATAGCTCATATTTGAAAATTCCAATAAAGAAGATAATATTTCATTATTGTTTTATCAAGCATATATTGATTATGGTTTTGTTTACATTAGATATTATTGGAAATATAATACATTACAAATAATTCTACTTTAAAAGAGCATATAATTTAACTTAAGAGGAAAGAAATTTATTGGATTATTAAAATATACAGCTATTATATATATATAAGAAAAGGTGAAAAGGAAACTATTATTTTTGAGAGAAGCTATATTTTCATTTTGTCTCAGAGGTTATTAGATTTAGAGAGTTAGTTGAGGGCATTTCCATTGTTTGGTGAAAGGACTATGAAACCTTCTATTCTGATTTATTCCTCTTCCTCCTCCCCATAGGCCTATCCACATTCATTTGCAATACTTAGTATGACCAAGTTATACTTGACAATTCATTCAAAATAATTAAAGTTATTCATTAGTTATAGTTTTTCAAAATGTTACTGGATCCAGCAATTACAATAGTAATTACAGTAGTAATAGTAATACTAATATACACTAATATATAATAATATATAGTAATAGTAATATACATTAGTATAGTAATCCAGTAATTGCAATAGTAATTCCTTTATTATTTTATCTATTTTTTAAAATCATTTCCATTTTTATAGATAGATCTAGGTGTCTGTAAATGTTCATGGATATAGAGAGAAGTTTATTTTTCAGGAGAAAAATTAATTACTTAGAAAAGGGGAAGTTAGGATTTAATATGGTTAAATTTGGAAGTCTGAGTGAAGTGAATAGTGAGTTCATGAATTAATTCAGTCTTTTTCTTGTTTTTTATTTTCTTATTTTTGAGGGGATTGATCAAAACTCAATCAGGGAGTAAATAACTTAAGGGAAATATTTAGTTCACATGTACAACTTACTGTGTATAATGACTTCACTGATCCTTAGCCTGATAACAAGATGATACAATATTAATTACTGCCATTTTCATTTGCTTCCAAGTTCAGGCCTATTTTATGTGTGTGTTGTGTTGATTTTCTTTTAGTCTTGATTGAATATGAAGCTATCAGCATATCCTCCTTTGAAGAGGAGATGCTCTGATTCCTCCCACTCTCCAAGCCATGTTCAGTAGTCAATATTTCTAGGACTCGTGGCCCTGGTTTGAGACACACTGCTTTGTAATCACAATAGGAAGCAGATTTTAGGAGATGATAAAGATTATGACCGTGAAAATCAAACAATGTTGTATTTGGAAAATTGAAGTGAGGTTCATTTCATTTATTTTCTTAACGCTTATTCTTGTAACACACTGGAATGTCTAACACTACAGAAAATTAGGAAGTATTGCAGGCTCTCCAGTTAATCAGTCATCAATGCAGCTCCAGGAAACTTTCCAGTTACTGATTTCTCTTGCTTCTGGAATACCGTCTATGCTTTCTGGTTATACTTTCACTGTTTTCCCATACAGCACCCCACCAGAGGCCTTGCATGCATATACATACACACAGACACACACACACACATACACACAGAGACAAAACACAAACAGACACAGACACACAGACACACACATAGAGACACACACAAACAGACACACACTGAGACACACAGACACAAAGATACACATAGATACACACAGACACTCATAGACATATACACACAGAGACAGACAGACACCCCACCCCCACTCCACACAACAAATGGCTTCACCAATGATCCTGTGTTCACACACAAAGCGTCTCACCACTGACTTTGTCTTCACATTTCACTCGGTGCATAAAATATCTAGAATATCCTCTTTCTCATTTATGTAAACATATCATCAACAGCATGAGCATATTGGATATGGACTAAGATCCCAATATCCCCTGTGAGATACAGACCATTCTCATTTCCTCACTCTTACCTGGTCCCCAATCTGTGTCTTTTTTTTTTAATTTTTATTTTTCCATTCAGAAATTTACACTTCCTCCCCTTCTCTCTTTCCCCTCCCACTCCCCTCCTAACCCTCTCCCTCCCCCTCCATTCTTATGAGAGGGCAGGGTACCCTGCCCTATGGGAAACTCAAGGCCCTCCCCCCTCCATCCCGGCCTAGGAAGGTGTGCATCCAAATAGACTAGGGTCCCAAAAAGCCAATACATGTAGAAGAGACAGGTTCCAGTGCCATTATCGATGGCTTCTCAGTCTGCCCCCATTGGCAGCCACATTCAGAGAGTCCGGTTTGATCACATGCTCGTTCAGTCCCAGTCCAGCTGGATTTGGTGAGCTCCCATTAGATCAGGCACATTGTCTCATTGGGTGGACCAAACCTTCGCAGTCTTGACTTCCTTGCTCATCTTTTCCCTCCTTCTGCTCTTTAACGGACCTTGGGTGCTCAGTGCATTGCTCTGATGTGGATGTGGGTCTCTGTCTCTATCTCGATCCATCGGACAAATTTCTATGGTGATATTCAAGATATTCACCAGTGTGACTATGGGACAAGGCCAGTTCAGGCCCCCTCTCCTCTGCTGCCCAAGGACCTAGCTGGGGACATCCCCGTGAACACCTGGGATCCCTTCTAGAGCCAAGTTTCTTGCCAACCCTAAAATGGCTACCTTAATGTAGATATCTTCTTCCCTGTTCCTGTATCTGCCCTTCCTCCATCTCCACCCTCCTACTTCCCCAAACTCTCCCCAGTCCTTCCCTTCTCCCTTTTCCTTCCCCCTCACCCCTTCCCCAACCCCACTCCCATCCCTACCCCACCCCTGTGCTCCCAACTTTTGCCGCATGATTTTGTTTGCTTCTGATTTCCAGGAGAATCTATATATGTTTTTCTTTGGTTTCACCTTGTTATTAGGCTTCTCTAGGCTTGTGAACTATAGGCTTAATGTCCTTTGTTTATGGCTAGAGTCCACTAATGAGTGAGTACACACCATATTCATCTTTTTGGGTCTGGGTTGTCTCACTAAGGATAGTGTTTTCTATTTCCATCCATTTGCATGCAAAATTCAAGATGTCATTGTTTTTTACCGCTGAGTAGTATTCTAATGTGTATATATTCCACACTTTCTTTATCCATTCTTCCATTGAGGGGCACCTAGGTTGTTTCCAGCTTCTGGCTATTACAAATAATGCTGCTATGAACATAGTTGCACAAATGCTTTTGTAGTATGATTGGACTTCTCTTGGGTATATTCCCAAGAGTGGTATTGCTGGATCCTAAGGTAGGTTGATTCCCAATTTCCCGAGAAACTGCCACACTGATTTCCAAAGTGGTTGCACACGTTTGCATTCCCACCAGCAATGGATGAGTGTTCCCCTTACTCCACATCCTCTCATTCTGACAGGTGTAAGAGGTATCTCAAAGTTGTTTCCATATGTTATGAAACAGCAACATAGTCACCAGAGGTGCCATTCAGGTTAAGTTAAGGGGGGACCCACTACCTAGATCTGAGGTGTGTGGATATATTATAGCATCAAACTGCCACAAAATTTCTGCTGACATAAGCTTTCTCCAGTATAACCTGAGCTAGCATCTGAGAATGGTTGTGGCCCAAAGGTCTGGTCACATTTACCCAATGGCTTCCATTATTTCTCCAAGAACCTGCATTGGTTCTTTTCTTTAAATAACACTCACTCTCCTATAAAACTCTTAATTTCATAGCACCTTCTCTGTATGTTTTTCCATAGTTGCAAACTTATCCAATCCTAAAAAAGACTGTCAGCTAATAAAACCTGTTCTGTGCTTTTCTCATGGAGGTTCACCTTACCCCTCAAACATAAACACTGACAGCTTCCTCTTTAGACTTAGATTTTCCTACACCTGATGACTTCATTACATGTTACTTTCCAACACTTGCTCTTCCCAAGAGAAATCTCATCCCATCTGATGCTTAACTTAAGTGTTGAAAACTGTACCGAGCAGATTAATTCACTAACTAATTTAACAGTTTCAATTTAGTGTTTTTTAAGTGATAGGCATTGTGAAGGTGTGAGGAAATACAAACATAAGAGAAAATGCTTCTGTCCTTGTTTACTGAGCATACACTTGAAAGAAGTAGTTAGATATTGGTTTACCTTCATGACTGTGTTAAGTTGAGGAACACAATCGACAGTGTTAGGAGGATATAAAACAGCAGGAACATGATGATGCTGTCTGGAAGGTCTGTAAAAACTACTTTAAGGAAATTTTATATACACACAATGCTGAAGTCTGTGTAACAAAATTGATTTGCTAATATGACAAATACTTATTGAACTAATAAAGTCATTTATGTTATGAAATGGCACTCCAGAAATAAGCATGACATTTTTATTAATGATACAAGCTTCCACCTTTTTATGTGACAAGTTACAGTTAACATTTCTCTTCTTGTAAGAAATATTTCTGATATGCACTTCTTCATTTCTATCTTCAAATATATATAAATTCATTTTCTAGCTGTAATTATGTTTGGGTGCAAATTCCAAGACACCACCTGAAGATGTAAGGAGTCTATAGGAGTTCAGCAGTCTTAAGCCTATTTGCCAAATGTTCTTTATTTAACGTTCTCATGTTCTCAATAATTGCTTAGATGATTATCTTTCAATGGGCTTTATTTTTACAAATATTGTCTACATCATGCATCCTCCACAGGTTCAAGCCTGATTGTGTCCTATATGAGAGAGGGAGAAGTGGACATAGGATCCCAATTTTAACAAAGAGGCTGTCTACAATAATGACCATGGCAAAGTGAAAATCAATTTTTTTCAATAAAGTATCAATGAATGTGTAAACAATGCTCCATGCCCAAAATTAGTTTCTCCACACAATAATGAATTAACTGGTATCTTTGAGGACTTTGTTGCATTTTGCTTCCTTTTTACATTAGTTTTGCCTGCTTGCTTTGAATGTCACTTTTGCATTTGATTTTGCTTTTGTTGTTGTTTTGGTGTGTTTTCTTTCTGTGAGTTTTTTGTTGTTTGTTTTGAGAGGGGACAGAGGTGAGAAAGAGCTCATAAAATTGGGTGAGAGGTGGAAGGGAGAATCTGGAGGAAGGATTGAGGGAGGGGAAACATGACCAAAGTATATTTTATTGTAATTTTTAAATATCAAATGGTCTTTTGTGCTAGAGAGTTGGCTCAACAGTGAAGAGGCCTTATTGCTCTTGTAGAGGTCCCAAGCTCTGCAACCAGTAGCCACATAGTGGCCAACAATCCTCTGTAATTCTCGAAGATCTGACGCCTTTTCTGGCCTCATTGGTCAGTGCATACTTGTCATGCACTTGCATACATGCAGGCAAAAACACTCACACATATGCAATAAAAGCAAATAAATATTTAAGAGAAATATTTCTTTTCTTCTTAGAAAATAGGGAATAAGGTTTCTAAGACACAAACACAGACTGTACTATTCCTTCACTATGTTGTTGTCCCCATGCAGACACAATCTCTGTCTATTGTTTCCATTTTCATTTTACCCCTTCTGCCTCATTAGTTCTGCAGTAGAGAAAAGGCCAGCACAAAATAATGCTTAGATCAATCATTTCTCCATAGGCCAGAGAAAGCAAAATCAATCACTGTCCATTCAACTGGTTCTTAGCTATTGACTTTAAATTTTCCTGAGCTGAGGTCACTGTACTGTTAATTGCACAAACGTTTCATGCTTTTGCTTCTGCAGTCTCCATAGCTATCGGTAAAGAATGCACACAACTAGACCTTGGTGAATTTCTTCTGTGACTCCTGGGATTTGATGAGGGTCAGGAATCTTTAACCTACAATTAGAAGCATGATACCCTAAGCAGTTACAAAATCTTTTGCATAGAAATCCCAGATAGTTTGCTAAGGTATGTAGAACTTTCATTTTTATACCCTATTGCATGTAGATTTCATTTGAAAAAAAATTTCTGTGTTAATTTTTAATAACTCTTCATTATGAGAACTTTTAAATTTTTTAAAAATAACTTATGTTGATACATATTTTCCAAACATGTTCCTTATACTCACAATGAAAAAATCTTACAGTTGAGCATTATTATAAAAGTTCTAATCATATTAAGCATATTAATCATTAAAAATCATGTGCAGCTTCATTTATGTTCATAGTGGAAAATCTGGCATTTTGTTTAAATGGAGTGTTTTTGGATATCAAAATTGTTCTTCAGACACATCCTTTGCTCAGAATCAGCAGACTATTGACAGATACTCAAAACTAGACATGGTTATTTTGTGTGATCTAACAAAATTGGTCAAATTTTGCCCATATGACTTAAATCCCACAGGTTTGCAGCATATTATATTGAGAATTTTTTTATTGATATTTATTGAGCTCTGAATTTTTCTCTGCCCTGCTCCCTGCCTCTCCCCTCCCCACTTCAACTCTCCCCCAATTTAATCAGGAGATCTTGTCTCTTTCTACTTCCCATGTAGATTATATATATGTAAGTCTCTCTTAGTGTCCTCATTGTTGTCTAAATTCTCTGGGATTGTGATTTGTAGGCTTCTTTTCTTTGCTTTATGTTTAAAAACCACTTATGAGTGAGTACATGTGGTAATTGTCTTTCTGTGTCTGGGTTACCTCACTCAAAATGATGTTTTCTAGCTCCATCCATTTTCCTGCAAAATTCAAGATGTATATTTAGAGTTTTAGCATGTCTTCATAAAGAAAAATATAGAAAAAGAAGAAAGATGACCCAAATTTTAAGTTACATATTTGCTTAATGAATGCAAAGAGCTTAAAGATTCCTTCCCTGTTGTCTAGTGGGTTCCCTGTTTTTGCTAGTGATGATGCTGGAGACACTCTTGCTTCTCATTGGCCCCCCTTCATTTCCGTGATGAGCTCCCGAAAATTTTGTGAAGATGGCATCACTACCTCTTCTCTGCTTATGTCTTTGCTCTACTTTTAGTGACTATAAATTATCCATATTTTACTGGATCTATCAATACTTGACCTGAGAGTGAGAGTATTGAGCCAATTATATCTAAACAAGTAATTACTTGACAAATACTGCAGGTACTCAAATAACATATTTAAAAATATGAATATGTAAAATTATATTAGTTACATTTTCAAAATATGATCTGCATTCATCATTTCATACACACATATATTCATCTGTGTATATAGTTATAGTCACATATACTAAGCCAACTGAGGACAGTAAATAAGTAAGAATATAAGAAAAAGAGCAGAAATGGATTGAAGAGACTGGATGGTTTTCTCAGTGTTATACATGTAGGAGGCAGTGGCCAAGCTATAAAAGTCCAATTCTATTTATATCTGTGAGTGTTATATACTTTTAACACCAGAAAAAAATAGATGTGTTAATAATCATAGCAGTAGGGAAGATAAAATTTGGTAATGCCCCTTTTTCTCTAGCCAAGAGAGATGGTTGATAAGAAATTGTGCATATTAAAATCAGAGAAATGATAACATCTTGTTCCTGAAAATATCATCTAATAAAGATCACATTTTATTTAGGCATCCAATATGCATTAAATTATTTAACTTTTAAATTGATATCTGAGGACTTGTGAGACAGCTCAGTAAGGAAATTACTTGCTATACACATTCAATGACCTGAATTCTGAGTCCAATAGGCCAGATAAAGAAGCATGTAGTGCTGAGAGTTGGGATTCAATGGTTTTAACAAGATGGGAGGTGGACATAGGGGGATGCCAAGGAGTTCAAGGTCCAGCTAGACTAGCATTATTTCTTCTGCCAGCAGCAGTCAGTCACTTTGTCTCAAATAAGGTGGACTGTGAGATCTGAAAAGCTGTACTCTCTATCCACATTCACCCACTTGTGTCTAACCCCAAACACGTTGCACCTGCACACACACAGTTACACAGACACACACACACACACACACACACACACACACACACACACACAGAGAGAGAGAGAGAGAGAGAGAGAGAGAGAGAGAGAGAGAGAACTTTCAGTGTTCTTTGAAACAAAAACCCCCAAATTTTCTTCCTGTCTAGAAACCACAAGAGAATAAACTTTGAAAAATCAAGTTAAACCTGTCATTAAAAAACTATGAAGGAACAAGGGAACAATTTCTATAAAATCAAATCAACAGGAAATGGAAAGAATATCCATAATTTTCAGCATCTCTTGGTAAGAATCTTTGTAGGGTTTTTTTTTTATCAAATAAAAGATGACTATTGAAACAGGTCAATCAGTTATATTTACAGTTACCAAGATAAAAGTCACACTGCATTATCTTGACCCTGTAGTGTAATTTCCTTTTAAAAATAAAGATAAAACCAATAATGTAAGTTTTTATGTTGTATGTCATTATGGGTTATTGTAACTTTATTTTATACAGAAATTGGTTAAAATGCTCAGAAATAGAGCAGAAATGGGAAATGATCACACATCTGACCCCTAACCAACAAGTTTTTGCAATTGCTAGCTATTGTTATGGAGAGGGAAAGACAATTTCCTTCAGTGCAATGATACTGGGTATAACAATCACTTCTCAAAAAAGGCTGAACGCTCAGGAAGAGTTAACCAACACAAAATAGAATCCATGTTTTTTTATTGTATTATGTTGTTGAAGTATTATTTCAATTGAAATGGCATTATATCAATCTGGCCCTCCTTTTCTCGCTTCACCTCTTCCTATCCCTTTCCATTTTTCTCTCACACAAGTTTTTATATATGTGTATGCAAAATACATGCATATACCCTGTTGAGTTTGTTTCTGTAGTTTGTGTGTATACTGTCTCAGGGCTGACCACTTTGTATTGGACAACTAATAAGCAGACTTATTCCTGGAAGAGGCTACTTCTTCTGCCAGCAGTTGTTAGCAGCCTCTAGTTCTTTATCTAGGAGAGGGACACCATGAAACTTCCTCCCTTCCATGGTAATATATCCATTCATATTGTCATTGCCCAGATCTTCTTTATGCTGGAATTTCTAAGAAAGACTGTTTCACACAGACTGCTTGGGATTCTGGAATTTAAACTCTTTTAACTCCCTATTCCATGATGTTACCACAGGTTTAGGAACTATGATACAGATGCATCCACTGTGGCTAGGATACCCATGATCTCTTGGTGTCTGCTTTCTTTTCTGTTTTGGTCCTCTGTGATGCCTTCATTTGCTGTAAAAGAGACTTCTCTGATGAAGAGTGGTAGTTACACTTCCTGTAAGTATAAGGATGAGATTTAAAATGTAATAAGGAACTATACTGGTCTAGCAAAATGGCAGTAATAGTTTCTGTTCTAAAATCTATGACCTCACTAGCTGTTGGAAGTTGGATGTTTTTTTTTAGTATTGGGCTTGATTTTCTTCTTGTTGAATAAACCTTCATTCAGTTAGAGAACTATTGAATGTCACCAACACATGAGTGCCATGGATCGCAATTGTATGTATGTTTTGTTAAGATGATCATTGTAGTTCAGTGTTGCGACTGGGTAAAACTAATCACTTTCTACTATTGGCAGCTTTCATCGTATTTCTGGTACTATGGAGGCTAGATATAAATAGTGTTTATTCAGATGGGAGGGGCATAGGAGAACCTTGAAGGACTTAGGGAGGGAAACCGTAATCAGAATATATTATATGAAAAATACCTATTTTCAATAAAGATGTATAGAAAAAGAAAATAGATAGACAAAAGAAATTTAAAAAGGGAACATATAATGAGAGTCATTATTAAAGCTTCTGAAAGTATCCCACTGTGCTCACTAGTTTTATGTCAAATTAACACAAACTAGAGTCAGTGGGGAAGAGTGAGAAATGGCTACATAAGACTGAGCTTTGGGCAAACCCATTGGGCATTTTCTTAATTAGTGGTTGACATAGAAATATCCAACCCATTGCAGGTGAAGCCACCCCTATTGTCTTGGGTTTGATAATAAAACAAACTTAGAAAGCCATTGAGATAAAAGCCATAAGCAGTATTCCCCAACAACCTCTGCATCAGCCGCTGCTTCCAGGTTCCTGCCCTGCTTGACTTCCTTTCCTGACTTCATTCAATGATAGTGATATGGGAGTGTAAGCTGTATAAAGCATTTCTTCCCCAACTTGTCTTTGATCATGGTGTTTTATTACAATAGCAACCTTAAGTAAGATATTTACCTTAAATGACATGAAGCTAGATAAACAAATAAATGTAGATTTGGCTAAACGAGACTTCCAAGTGAAGTAGAAGAAGAATGATAAGAATATCTCCTAAGTTTCATGTGTTCTGCTCTCATTCAACTATTTATCTCTTAAATTGTTATTTTAGCTTTTATTTACTATTCTCCCTTGCGAATAAAGTCTAAATTTCTAATTAAGGATACCAATTTTCAAGAACAATCCTGCTTTTCCCATCTGAACTCTATGTGTGTATATGTGTGGATAGGAGAACCAGAGCCTGCATTTGGTAGAAGCAGAAAGTCCTGGGAAATGGATAATATCAAGGAGAGATAGGAGACTGAGTTTATGAAGTTCGAGACAATGCCACAAAGAAATCCGGGCACAGTTTTACATAGCAACTAAAGTTCTGGAGAATCATATTTGGGATAGAAGATGCATTATGGAACATAAAGCATATAGCAATTGAAAGTCCCCTTGAAACAACATTTTACTGAACAAATGTATTATGCCTTTATTATGTAATCATGAGTTTAGCAGTTCAGCTTTGAGATGCATTAGACACAGTAAGAAATGAGTAATATCTTGTTGGTTCCTTACTCCTTAGGGCAGAGCAGAAGCTAAACAATGGAACTAGCTGTTACACTGTAAATAGGAGACGGAGGTACACAGAAGCAAAGGCCCCATGATTTAAAACCCAGATCCTCAAGACACTTACGATTTCTGCCTTCAATGAAGGTGCAAAGATGGAAGATCTTGGAATTATGGACCAGTTGAGCAAATCTGTACTCAACTCAGTATCTGTATTTTATAGACCAGAAACTCTATCTAAAATCTTTTTTACAGATTTAAATTGCAAAGACCTAAGCAGGATGGAAGCTGACATTTCTAGTATAGATTAATTTATACCTGAAAATTCTGGAGCCAGAAATAACTCAGATTTATAGTTTTTCTTCATATACATGATATATATATATGTATATATACCACACATATATATATCTTGCAGATGATACTCAAGTATAAACATTAATAGATGTGTGTTTAATGTGTACCTCATACATAGAAATACACATAATGTATAATAAATTTTATAAAATAAAAAATGTCCTACTTTTTTTTGCCAGAATATTTGATTACAGCAATAGGAAAAATGAACTAAGGCAGTTGGTTTTTAATATGTAATGGTCTTAAAAACCATTAAAATTTGAGATCTCTAGATTTCTTGTCTTTGAATTTAAGAGATATTTAATTAGTATTTTATTATATCAAATGTGTTGCATATGCTATCATAGCCTATATTTTAATGATAATAGAAGAACTATGCAATTTAAACATACTTCAATTGTGTTAATTTATGATCTCTTTCATAATAAAGCACATACATGAAATAAGAAACCAGAATAAACAACAATTTAAGTACTTTGTTATCTCAAAACCAAATATGCTGTTTGTACTCTTGGTATATTTTCATGAAACTATCATTGTCAGATCCATTTTAAAAATATATTTTGATTTTCTAAAGTGGGATTTAATTATATTTGTCATCTATAAATTTAAAAATAACTGTTTTCATAAACCCATGCTAAATCAGTAACCATCCATTTCTTTACTATTACTACATAACAGCTTCTACTTAAACAAATGTTCCATTTTCTGAGTTTTCAGAAAAGGATATAACTTTGCACTAGCAAAAGAATGCGTCTTGCTTTCAAACCAAAAGAATTGTGTAATGGATTTTTATATCTGGTGATATTCATAGTTGCTTTTTGATTTTTCTCTCATAGCATGGTTCTAAATGCAAAAACTAGAATTATTTCTTCTCTATCTGAAGTTCTCTTCCTCTTCACCCTGTATTTTTTATGTTCTATTTATAATTTATCAATTTCCTCATAACCAGCTGTTATATAATCACCATGTTTTGCAGATAACGATCTAAAATAGTGTTGCTAAATCACAAGAAGTAATTAGTGTAGTAAACACTTGCAGCACTGTGCAATCAAAAGTGGTAACTGTTATAATTACAAATATTCTGAATGGTGGACCAGTCACAGTCAGAGGTACAGAAGAATCCTGAATGGAGGACCAGTCACAGTCCGAGGTACAGAAGAATCCTGAATGGAGTGCAAGTTACACTCTAGCTAATGAACTAGGAAACATCACAGGGATGGGATTTCCTTCTGAATTAATTTTAAAACATCGTTTACCTAAACTCATCATCATGATGTAAATAAGCTGAAGAATTTTTATACGAAAATTTCCTCATCATGGAACAGCCTCTTTAGAACAATGAGTCACTTTTAATATTGATATTTACATTATTTTCCTCTTCTGGGGAAAATAGTAAATCAACATATAATTAAAGGGTGTCTTTTTTTAGAAATAACGTAGTCATTGAGGATTTCCGCGAACTTGGGTCTACCATTTCTGAATGTCTAATCTGAATGTCTAAAGAATATTTTGAGCTCCTAAATATTAGAAATATATTCTAGTACTAAAGAACTTGTATCATTTCTATATTTTTTTGTCTTCATAGTCTGAGAACTTACGTTATATATCAAAAAAATATAATATTTTACCTTTGATATGGTTCAGCTGGTATCTTTTACACCTGATGACTTGTTTGATGCTCAGTTTCTCAAAAGGTCAATAGAAAAGATTTTTCCTGAACTCCTCACAGACACTATGATATTTGCCTACATTCACTCACACACACACACACACACACACACACACACAGAGTGAGGGGGGAGAGACAGAGGGAGACATACCTTTAAAAATATAAAGTAGTCTCAGTTTCTTGAATTTCCCCAAGATGTCATTAGCTGTGGCCATCCAGCCTAGTGTCTAGCATTGCTATGTTGAAGTATAGAGCATGGTTAAACTAATGGAATAGAAAATATATTCTTAAATTGGTTAATACCTTATTAGTTGTTTAAATTTTAGTTTCTTTGTCTGTATGTGTTTGATTTCTTATTTAGAGAAACAGGACTGAGACTTTGAATAAGGGTAATAAAATCAACCTTTTTAGCTACTAAATAATAATACTACAGCTTATTAAAATAAAAATTTATTTATAAAATACAAAGAAGATAATATTACCATATTATTTTTGGTTGATACAGTTCTTGGAAGTCTCCTTATCTGAATAATAGGCAGTTCTAATAGCCTGAATTTTTCACCAGAATAATCGCCAGGCAATTTTTTCTCTTACTGAGTACTAATTATTTATCAAAAATTTCCTGAATCCTCACCAATTTATCCATCATGTATGGCAAGACACAAAATGGTGTTATGAATATTATATGAGTAAGAAACAACTTTCTGGTAATATGAGAAACTCCTTCACAGGGTGGAACCCAAACTTGGCACCTTTATTGAGGACAAAATCATGTGGATCATAGACTCCAGGGGAAAAACTACTACTATTAATCCGCTAAATGGGTGTAGTATTAATATGACTCATACTATTCTTATACTTAATTATTACTATATTCATGTATGAGAACATCTCTAAGCCCTCATTAGATAAACTACTTTTTCAGTAGATAGCAAATTAACCCAGGGAGCCATTGAAGGGCTCAGTCATAAATGAGACATTCATACCATATCACTCCTCTGAGGCTCAGGACTCTTCATAAAAGAGAGGTTGGGAGGATTATAAGTACCAGAACAGATAATTTCAAGAAAGTGTTCTCGGGATACGCTGCTGCATTTATAAAGTCAGGAATATTGTGCCAGCATTACCAAGACCAATAAGCAAAAGTGAGACAAAAATCCTATCGGGAACATGATGGAGACATGTCTCCCCCATGTCTCACAAAAGTCAGATAAAATCCTATCATGGAGGTGGAGACAAAGTGCTTCTTAATGCTGAGGAATACTAATATTTGATAACAACTGGGAAAATATATGGCACCTAGAAATTTGATCATGCTCCGGTGTAGGTCCCTGTCTTAGTTAGGGCTTCTATTTCTATAAAGAGACATCATGGGAACAGAATCTCTTATAAAGAAAAAAACAATTTAATTGTGGTAGCTTTCTTACAGTTTGGAGGTTTAGTTCATTATCATCATGGTGGGACATGGTGGTGTGCAGGTGCAGACAGACATGGTCCTGGAGAAGAAGCTGAGAGTCCTATATCCTGTACACAACAGGAAGGACAGCAGACAATGAGCAGTATCTTTAGCATAGGAGACCTCAGATCCTACCCCTACAGTGACATACTTCCTCCAAGGTCATACCCACTTAGGCATCACCACAGCTCCCAATAGTGTTACTCACTTTGGGGGACATTTTTTTATAAACCACCACAGACCCTAAAATAAGAGTATTTAATCAACAAAAAGTGAACTCTGTGGGATTAAAAACAAAAGAAAGAACATAAAATTGGAAAAGTAAGTAAATAGATGTAGATTTTAGAGAAGTTATGGGAGTAGTGAATACGATCAAAATACACTCTAAAGCTCTCAAATAATTAGTAAATATGTTGTTTAAAATTATAAAAAAATATCCACCTGTGTCAAAGTCTAACTGATTCTTGTTAAGCTAATTACCTTTTTAAAATTATTTTATTTATTTATTTCTATTGAGCTCTACATTTTTCTCTGCTTCCCTCCCTGCCTTCCCTCTCCCCTTCAACTCTCTCCCAAGGTCCCCATGCTGCCAGTTTACTCAGGAGATCTTGACTTTTTCTACTTCCCAAGTAAAATAGATCTATGTATCTCACTCTTAGGGTCTTCATTGTTGTATAGGTTCTCTTGGCTTATGATTTGTAGGCTGTTTTTCTTTGCTTTATGTTTAAAAACCACTTATGAGTGAGTACATATGATAATTGTCTTTCTGAGTCTGGGTTACCTCACTCAAAATGATGTTTTCTAGCTCCATCCATTTGCCTGCAAAATTTAAGGTGTCATTATTTTTTTCTGCTGTGTAGTACTCCATTGTGTAAAATACCACATTTTCCTTATCCATTCTTCAGTCGAGGGGCACGTAGGTTGTTTCCAGGTATGGCTATGACAAACAATGCTGCTATGAACATAGTTGAGCACATATCCTTGTGGCACGATTGAGCATCCTTTAGATATATACCCCAAAGTGGTATTACTGGATCTTGAGGAAGGTTGTTTCCTAATTTTCTGAGAAATTGCCACACTGAGATCCAAAGGGGCTGTACCAGCCTGAATTCCCACCAGCAATGCAGGAGTATTCCCTTTATCCCACAACCTCTCCAGCATAAGTTGTCGTCAGTTTTTTGATCTTGGCCATTCTTACAGGTGTAAGATAGAATCTCAGAGTTGTTTTGATTTGCATTTCTCTGATGACCAAGGATATTGAACATTTTCATAAGTGTCTTTCAGCCATTTTAGATTCCTCTATTGAGAGTTCTCTGTTTAGGTCTGTACTCCATTGTTTTTTAAAAAATTAGATTATTTGTTCTTTTGATAACCAATTTATCAAATTCTTTATATTCTTTGGAGATCAGACCTCTGTCTGATGCGGGGTTAGTGAAGATATTTTCACATTCTTTAGACTGTCATTTTGTGTTGTTGACTGTGTCCTTTGCTTTACAGAAGATTTCAGTTTCAGGAGGTCCCATTTTTAATCGTTTCTCTCAGTGTCTGTGCTGCTGGGATTACATTTAGGAAGTGGTCTTCTGTGCCAATGCATTGAAGTATACTTCCTATTTTCTCTTCTGTAAGGTTCAGTGTGGCTGGCTTTATGTTGTGGTCTTTGATCCATTTGGACTTGAGTTTTCTGCATAGTCATAGATATGGATCAATTTTAATTCTTCTACATGTTGATATCAAGCATAAAATATCTTGGAGTACTCTAATCAAATAACTGAAGACTTGTATGACAAGTACTTTAAATCTTTGAAGAAAAAAATTGAAGAAGACACCAGAAATTGGAAATATTCTCCATGCTCCTGGGTAGGTAGAATTAACAGAGCAAAAATGGCAATATTACAGAAAACAAACTACAGATTCAATGCATTTTCCCTTGTATGATATGCTTGAATATTGCACCTGAATATATGCATATGCACCACTTTGTGCTTAATTCTCTTAAATATAAGGAGAGGGCATTGTGCACCTTGGAACTGAGTTACAGATAGTTGTGAACCACCATGTAGTTTTCTGGTACCAAATCCAGGTCATATGCAAGAGCAACCACTGTTCTTGACCCCATAACCATTTCCCCAGCAAATACTTTTATAACTCTCATTGGAGTACATTTTACTCTTTCTTACATGCAGTAAGAAAGAATTCACCCCTGTATGGAAGTATTTCCACTGTGGCAACAAGGAAGAAAAACAAATTCTTCAAAATAAAGGTCTTTTGAGTAAAACTTATGATCTAAGGTGAACAAGGAAAGTAAGACAAACACACCATGCAGCTGCATCCAATGACTAATTAAAAACTGTCCTCTGGGGCTGAGCAGGTAACAGATAACGTCCACTTGTGAACTATACAGGACTTCTGGGGTTGATTGCCAGCACTACACCCAAAAATACAACACAAAACTGGGAACTACAAAAATAAAGCCAAAAAGTTCACTGTAGTGTTCAAGAAGAGTCTAGTTTATTTTTCTGAACCACAAGATGTTCCTGGAATACTAGGCAGTACTTCAGTTTCCTGAGACTGATACATGCTGACCAACAATCACTTGTCTGGTTCAGAACCTTTACAGATCTCTCACTGAGGCAAAGTGAGAGTAAGATATGAAGCTCTGGTCCTTTTAAATTTACACTTTATACTATCATATATGTAAATTATCCAAATCAAAGTTTTATATCAGCATGATAATTCTCTTGTATTTATTTTACAGCAACTGAATGAAATGGAGGCAGAGACCCACACCAGAGCACTGGACTTAACTCACAAAGTCCAGTTGAAGAGTGAAGTAATGAGAATGTGAGCAATCTCAGAGGCAAAGAACAAACCTCTGCCATATTGGATTGTGCAGAGCCAAAAGACAAAGCAGCCTTTGTCCTAGCCATGGCACTTAGCTGCTTAGCATTTTAAGAAGCGTTTCTGGTGAGAAAAAGATTACAGATATACAAAAAAGACAGAATCAGATGAAAAATAACTCTAAATGGGTCACAGTGTTGAGTGAATGGACATAGGCTTGGGAGAGAGAAGAAAAAATATAAACAGTTATAAAATGAAGTAAATGGTTTAAAAAATAAAACAAAATATTTAAAGAGACATATTACAGACATTCATATATTAAAGAAGAAAAGAAAAATAAGGCCACATAAAGATGAAATATACAGAGTCTAGATTATGCATATTGTTGTGTTTTCTTTGTTTTTTTTTTTTGTCTGTGAATGAGCTAAGTACAGAGACATTCATTGTATGGGAAGCTAGGCTAAACCAACATACATATTTTAAAAGTATCTAGACTTCAAAATTTGGGTTTAAGGATATGTTGCTTTGGAAAGGAGGTTCTGCCTCTGTTTCCACAGAGTATGACAACCTGTGGATTCCTTCCAGAATAATGTGGTTTGATATACTAAGACCCCCAGAAGATCTCCATGAACACCCCCCCCCAAATACTTCACCAAACAAAAAACAGGAAGTAGTTCAGAGAGAACTGTGCCAAAATTTCCTAAATGATTGTTTATAAATGCTTGTTTACATTTGAAGAAAGATATGCTATAGAGCTGAATACTTTGCATTTGTATGGATTTTGGTCTATTGCTACAAATCTAAGGTCAATTTTGCTATATGCATATCTCTACTCTTGATTATGGCATTTTGTTTGTGCAGCTCATTTAAAAATGCAATGTATGATTAAGATATATAGGTTACTAGATAGTCATCTATAATAGTCAAGCTTGTAGTCATATTAGTTAGGTTTTCTAGATGTACAGAGATATATTTCAGATGGCTAGGAATTCTTAAAACCTCCCAAAGACTTACAGAATATGGCATTTAAAATGTTTTGAGAAGTTAGGACTTTTCATGACAGTGAGGACACATCTGTTCCTGGCAGAATCAATTACCTCAAGGGGAAGATGGGCATCAAAGAAGCATCTTATGGAATTTGTTAGTATTTGGGCAAAAAACTGCTCTTGACTGGACCTCTTCATCTAATGCTCTATGAACAAGACATGCTGGATCCACAGGGAAAAAAAAATGACTGCTGAACTTGTCTAAAGGTGAGATGGTCCTTTGATGTTTCTTCTTCATGAAAGAGTTTGCCAGACATTCTGAAGGGCACAGAAGAGAGTGACTGATAAACTATAGGTAGAACTGTCTTTGAAATTTTCTGCTTCATGGAAAAGTCTGAGGATACTATAATTAATTTTATAATTAATATTGATTAATAATTTTATATAGCTTAAACATACATATATATGCATGAGTAGAGATCATCCAGTATCAATAAAAAGAAATCTAAGCTATTGATTTATTGACATAAAGGATATGTCACAATGGACAATGATTAGGGAAAACCAGGTTGTCCCATGATATTCAAGAGGTCAGTTTTCCCAAAAATATACTGCTGGTATGGATATGTATACTTCACCACACAATGTAAATATTTTGATGCAAAACTAACAGAGTTATAAGAGGCAAAACTACATATCTGATATGATTGGGGAGTTTCTGTCTCCATGACCACAGGCTTATCTGGTCTGGTAAGCACTCTATGTAAACCTGACTTCACAAATATCCATAGGACACTCCAGGTGTAGGAGGTCCTTCTGTATTTGTGTTGTTTTCATTGGTTGAATAAAGAGACTGCCTTGGCCTTTTGATAGGGCAGAACTTAGACAGGTGGGGAAAAGAGAACTGAATGATGGAAGAAAGAAGGCAGGCAGAGAGAGCTGCCATGGAGTCGCAAGAGTCAGACATGCTGAATCTTTCCTGGTAAGCCACGACCTTGTGGTAAACACAGATTAATAGAAATGGGTTAGATCAAGTTGTGAGAGTTGGTCAAGAAGAGGCTAGATATAATGGGCCAGGCAGTAATTTAATTAATACAATTTCTGTGTGGTTATTTTGGGGGTTAAGCTAGCTGGGCACCGAGAAAGCAGCATGCCCGTCTCATACTACATACTCCATCCAATGTTTTAACACTCATTTCTCAAGACCCTAATAGGACATTTACTGCATAGGATGTGTGGTATGACAATACACAATATGTATAAACCCAGTATAACAGAATTCAGGATAAATATTCAGAAAGACAATAGAATTAACCTAGAAATACAAAAAAAAAAGAAAAGTGAAATTTTAAACTACTTGATATATAAACAGCATATTCAAAAACAATCACACAAAGCTTTCTCAAAAGTAGAAAATTATATAAGTAAAATAAAATTGATAATATAACTTCAAAATTTAAAGAATATAATAAGTCACTGTTTTAAAGAGAAAGCTTTATAATCATTTACTTTGTGTTTATTGTTTGTTTGGTTTTGGATTTCAAGGCAGGATTCCTTTTTGTATACTTGGCTGTCCTTGAACTAGTGCTATAGAGTGGGCTCTCACCAGTCTTGCAGATATCTACCAGCTTTTGCATCAAGTGTGGCAGAATTAAAAGCATGTGCCACCACCATCCAACAGACTTGTTTCCTTTTTAAGGAAAATAGGAAACATCTCACTTTCACCAAAATACAGTGGAGTGCTTGAAAAGAAATTTATCATAAAACAATAATAATAAAGAAATAATGCAAACTAAAATGGACTAGTTATATTGAAGGCATCAAATGACTAAAGAAAAAGAAATTAAACTTTTTTGAGAAGAGTTTATTAAACAAGAGGTTATCAACAAAATGATAGTAGTACATTTGACATTAAGAGAATAGCATCCAACAAACACTATTTGTCAGTCCATTATGTTTTTTAAAATAAATTAAGAAATATAACAAACAATGCAGACTTTATAGTAGTAAGTATAAGAAAAGCAGATTAACTATTTTTTATATTGACTAAATTATTAAATGAAAATTTGGTAAACTTTCTTATATGTGAAAATAGTGTAACAATAAAATAAGTATTAACTTTGTTTAATTGTAAGAGACTTGAAAGATATGAGCAGTCAAATACAAAAATGGCTCTTTTGTAAATTGGATGTTATTTTGTTTTTTAATCTCAAATCTATTTGGTGTCATATTTAAGTCATTTGAAGGTATAAAATTTGAATAAAAAAGGATTTTTTTTAAATTGTCAACTACCATAGACATTAAAATATATAATTTTAACTCTTAGTTTTTGAATTACAGATAGTAAGATTTAGAAATATCACCTCAAACATATCTTGATGTGTAAGAATAAAGAATCATAAAATAATTGTCTCTTAACATATCATGGATTAAAGGTTTATTGTACATATAGAAAAGATTTTTATAGTCCATCTCTCGGACAGAATATCAACAGTTTAATATATATATATGAACATGCTTTCTAAGAAAATAAATAGCCACATATTAGTACTGACAAATACAAGTTTTCCTTGTTAATCATACCTGATAAAGTCACAACTTTCTTTCTCTAGACCATAATTTTTTCTCTCCATTATATTAACTCTCCAAATGGCCATAGATATTCTCAAAGTTAGAAATTATTTTCAAAATATTTATATATACATTCCTCCACAACACACCAAGTCATCATTGTACAATTAAGCAGCCATTATATAGTTAGTCTTGACAATAATATTTGATTTTTTCTAGCCTAACAAGTTCCACAGACCATGTTTGCATATATCAAGTTAAATTGGAAATGAAACACTCTAGGGAAATAAAGAGAAAATGAAAGTCGGGAAAGGTAAGAAAGGGATGACAGGTATATGAGAGGAAAATGCTTAATAAATTTAAATTTAGAAATGAAATCTGGATATATGTGTTTGTGTACATGTTATAGACACAGACAAATCTATGTGTATGTACAGCATATCTATGTATTTATTTAATTTCATTCTAGCACTTATTACTAACATAAATTAGGATGTCATATGTCTCTATGTTTCTAACTCATCCCACTCCAAGTAAATATAAAAAGTTCTAGACAATTTAAAAATTCAGTGAAATATAACATGTAAATTTGTACTGAAAAGCTATTGAACAATTTTCCCCAATATTTTTAAGTAATAATTTAATAATTTTCTCCAACTGAATAAAAATGATTACACAACATATCAAACTTTTGGTACACAAGAGAAGCAGTTCTAAGATGCAAGTTAATAGCAGTAAGTGCCTACACTAAAAAAAGTTAGAGACATACTCTACTATACTTAGCATCATACCTGAAAGCTCTAGAACAAAAAGAAGATATCTATTGAGGTTTATTTGGGTAAAGTCCCAATAAACCTTTTTTTGGAGTCAAAAGATTTGCTAGAGCAAGTGAAAACCCAACTACTTATGTCTGATGTTAAATGAAATAAATTAACTCACATAAATCCTTTTATCATGTCCTGTTTATTCTTTTTATGACCTCTCTAATGCCTATGCTGTTCCTTGCTCTTTGCTATTCTTGTTGTTACTGCTATGCTTTCTGTTCCCCCTCCCATGAAGTTTCCAGTCTATGCAACCCAAGTAGACATTAACAATGGTATCAACATGCATTTTAGAATCATAAGACAAAACAGCTAGGACCTGTCAAAGCAGTGCTCCAGGAAAAGGAGACACCACCCAGGAAGGGCCTGCATCCACTCAAAAAGACTGGGTGGCAAGAAATTAAGGGCTGAAATAAATAAAACATCTATTTTGATTTTGATTTTGTTCCCTATAAACAAACAACAAAAAAGGAAGGAGAGTTGGTTCTTTGAGAAAATCAGTAAGACTGATAAACCCTGATCAAACTAGCTAAAAGGTGGAGAGAGTGAATATCTATTGTGGAATATTCCTTTACAATTTATGAAGATTGGTTTGATAAAAAGCAAAACAGCCAATAGATAGACAGAAAGTATAGCAGAGATTTCTGGAAACAGAAAGCTCTGGGAAGAGGAAAGGCAAAGTTTTGAACTAGACACAGAGAAGCAGGATGGGCAAAATAGAGATAAGGTAACAGTGCATGGATGAACCTAGTTTAAAAAATGTAGGTTAAGTTTTAAGAACTAGTTAGAAACAAGCCTAAGCTAAGGCTCGACTTTTATAATTAATAAGCCTCTATGTCATTTGTTGTGAGCTGGCAGTCTAAAGATCCACCAATACGTGGCACCCAACATTCAGGCACGTGTACCCACATAAGGCCCAAGAACCTTTAAGAAACTAGTTTAGCAAATGGATTCAAAAACAGCTTCCTAGTCCTACAGTCTGTTATGTGGCCACAGTAGAGAGACATGTCTCTCAGCCACTGCCTGAGGGTTTCAGACAGTATGAGCTCAGCTGTGAAACAGTTTAAGATTTGCTCATGAGGACAGAAAAGGCTGCAGATACATAATAAAGAAGGTGCATATGGAAAAAGCCCTAAACAGGTTACAGCATGTTTAACAATGTGAGTGGGCTTAATAACAGCAATAACTGATATAAAAAGTCATAAAAATAAATAGTTTAAAAATAATAGAATCTAATCTTTATAAAAAAAAGTGTTAGGTAATAAAAAAAGAGAGCGATAAAGAACCAGTCTTTAATCCCAGCACTTGAGAGGCAGAGGGTCTCTATACAATACATGCACACAGAAAACATTTTACTAAAAGATTAAAAAACTTGCATTCTTCTATGATTGAGGCATAGGGATATAGGGATATGTGGTCTCTTACTTATTAAATATCATGCCCAAGGGCTTGGATAGAGTAAAAAGATAATTTTAAAAAAAAAGATAATAAAAAAGATATAAAAAGAATATAAAAAGTTAATTTATTCACATTTTAAGTAGAAATGCTCCCATATTTTAAGGACCCTAAAGAGTCTCTAAGAAAGTTCTTAGATCTGATAAAATAGCCTCAGTTTAGTAACAAGATATGAAATCAACACACAAAAATGATTAGCATTTTTATATACCAAAACCAAACTTGTGAGAAATTAGTTAAGGAAAACATCCCCTGCACAATGGTTTCAAAACATCTAGAAATAAAGCCAAAGAGATGACAACCTCTTCACTGATAACAAGATTCTGATGAAAGAAATTAAAGGAATCAGTAGAAAATGGAAAGTATTGCTTCTTCTTTTACCTACAGAATTACTATTATAAAGATAGCCACATAATCAAAATTACAGTGATTTCTGGTATACAAGAAAAGTGTTCACAAAGAAGTATTAAATATCCAGTGTAGTCACAGCAACACTAAGCCAAAAGCTCAGTTCTCATAAACCTGAAGTTAAACTACAAATCTACAGTAAGAAAAACAGCATGCTAGTGAACATTAGCAACAACAACAAAACCATGTTTAATACAACAGAGTTCAGAATCTGAGACCACAGCTATCACCACCTAATCTTAACAAAAGATGTCAAAAATATACAATGAGAAATTCCAACAAATGTTTTTTGGCAAAACTGGATATCTACATGTAGATAAGTGAAATTAGATCACCCTCCCATCATGAATAAAACTGAATTCAAACTGTATCAACATTCTTAATGAAAAGACATAAAAATATGAAATGGGGTTAGAGACGGCACTTGTTATTCTTTCAGAAGACCCAAGTTTGACTCAATCTCCACATGGAAGCTAATAGTCTATAATTCCATGTCCTGCAAATATGAAGCTCTCTTCTGGTCTCTTTTGGCATTATGATTGTATAATGAATACAGTAGGAAAACATCCATATATGGAAAAAAAATCCCAACTTGCTGTGGTTGACATGTAAACTGATGAAGATAGTGTTTCTGTCTTTGAAAGTGGACACGGTTATGACCATCCAAGAAGACCATAGTCATATTATCCAAAAGCCAAAAACTTCAAAAAAACATATTCTCAGTCTAAAACAGCACAGGACTGCTAAAATCTCCTTTCCTCCAAAGTAACTTTTATTGTATCATAATCTTCAAAACCTTAAGATAATTATTTAAGTTTGTTTTTAGTTTCCTCTAATATATATTAACAAAGCAATAGAAAACAAATATGCAATTCAAAATTACATCCTTGAGTTTAACATCAAAAGTTTGTCATGATTTATAGGGTATTGTTTTTGTCCTGCACATGTATCCTTTTATTGCTCTGTAATCTGCGTAAAAGTAAGACTGATTATCTCTGCACTGCTTTTCATTTCATCTGGTGTAAATGATATAATACAAGAACCTTATTTCTCTCAATGTGACTATATAATTTTGGAAGTTATGGGCATGAAAATAAATGTTGCTGAATATATTTTTCATATGTTTGGGAAATATACAGTTCTATAGGTTGAGACTGCTTGTTTGTTTCCTGGCTGCTCAGACCCAAATATCACACAGAAACTATAGTAATTGCAACATTTTTTGGCGAATAGCTTATACATATTTCTAGCTAACTCTTACATTTTAAATTAACCCATTTCAATTAATCTGTGAATCACCACAAGGTAGTGGCCTACCAATTTGGTTCTGGCAGGTGGTTGGTGCCTTTCATCTTCGGCACTTACATGGCATCTCATTGACTCCAGCTACTTTGTCTCTATATCTCTGTTTAGATTTTCTGCCTGGCTTTACTCTACTAAGCCATTGGCTGAAACAGCTTCTTTAATAACCAATAGTAATAAAACATATTCATAACATACAGGGGGAATCCCTCATGACAGTTTCATATTCATCTATGATATCTCCCCAACTCTTTCTCATTATTTCCAACCATAACCAAAGGAATCTTTTCCTTCTTTATTTTAGATATTTTGGCAGAAGAATGAGCATTAGTTGACTGGGATCTTTCATTATTTTATCTAAAGTCAAAATTTACTGAATGATTAACCTGGAAATGCAATTGAGAGCATTGATGAGTAAAATTTTTAGAATGTAAATAGAAGTTGCAAGTTCAGTAGAGAATTGTAGTAGGAGATTGTTCGTTCATTTCCCTACTGCAAAGGCCTGAATAATCACACAGAAACTATATGAATAAAAACAACGTTTGGCCCTCAGGCATATTTCTAGATAGCTCTTACATCTTAAATTAACTTATTTCTATTTATCTGAGTATTGCCACAAGCTGTGGCTTATTGGTAAAAGTTCCAGATGTCTGTGTCATTCAGCAGCTATATGGCATCTCCTTGACACTTCCTACTCTCTCTATATATATCTCTGTTCAGATCTTCCACCTGGCTTTGCTCTGATAAACTATTGGCCAAAACAGCTTTATTAATTAGCCAATGGTAATAAAACATATTCACAGCATACAGGAGTGAATCCCTCATCATCTCCCCTTTTTGTATTATTAAGAGGAATGTTTTAATTTTAACAGCTAAATTACATATAAAATAATTATTCAGCAGGAATTTACAGTTACAATATTTGTCCATTTTCATTAGGCAAATTAAGGAAAATATCATCTATCCTATCTTGGTGAGTTTAAAGTTTTATATCTAATTTTCTTTCATCATAACTAAGGAAAACTATAACTACCTATCTTTAACTCCTCAAAGACCCCAGAAGGATATAATATTACCTAAGTAAACAAGAAGTACATTGGAAGAGACATCCAAAGTTCTAGACTATGACTATCTTTTTTTATGAATATCTCTTTCATATTACTTTTAATTTCCCTTTAAAGACTTAGTTTCACTTTTCAAAACATTTATTTCTTTTTATAACTGTCTATTCTCTCTCTCTCTCTCTCTCTCTCTCTCTCTCTCTCTCTCTCTCTCTCTTCCCCCAAGCCTACATACATTTTTGGCCCTGCCCAGTCCAATATGGTGAAGGTACATTAAACCAGCTCCAGGGATACAGTGGGTCTATATTGCCATTAAATAATTTGTAGGACTCTCTTATCAGACCCTACTTAAGTTAAGGACCTCCCAAAATAGCCAGTGTTTCATGCTACTAGCATAAACCACGAAGCAGCTCTTAAAGAAGCTGTGCAATTTTTGCCACTAACATTGAGTCAGGACTTCTCTTAAAGGAGCCCTGCCTCTGCTCCATGTCAGCAAACAGAGTCTGTCTGAAAAATATGCAACTACTATGAAAGTGTTTTTAACTCTGTTTTTTTGTATCTAGAATTATCAAACTCTCTCAGTTTTTATGTGGATGTAGTTGCCCCATGTTGGTGTGCCAGTTTGTAGGCAGAGACCACTCATAGGCAGAGACCCAAATAATTACATAGAAAATACAGTAATTACAACAATTACAACACTGTTTGGACCATGACTCAGGTATATTTCTAGATAGCTCTTACATCTTAAATTAATTCATTTCTATTCATCTGTCTATTACCACAAGGCTGTTTATCACCAATAAAAGTTCGGGGCATCGTCTTCTTTGGCAGCTATATGGGCTCTCATTGACTCTGCCTACTCTCTGTATATATCTCTGTTTGGATTTCCTGTCTTACTTTGCTCTGTTAAGCCATTGGCCAAGGCAACTTTATTTATTAATCAATGACAATAAAACATATTCACAGCATAAAGAGGGGAATACCATATCAGTGAACAGGAGGTGATTAGTAGAGATCTACCCACAAATCTGTGGCAGATTTAATAATGATCTGGAGAAGAAGGCATGTTATGTTGTATACCTTTAGAGGTGGGATTATAGCCATTGTAATTTAGTAAGTGGAACTTTAGAATTGGCCTGATAGAACCAGAACATCCCAAGGAGATTTTTGACTAAGGGACAGTTAAAGGGTGTACAATGGACATCTAAGCAGAGTGAAGTGGCAGTTCTATTACTCATCATGACTCTGCCCTTACATAATTGCATTTCAAAGAACACTGAATATTTTGGTTACAAGATAAGACATTTTACCTATCTAGATACCTAAAAGCTCTCACAATTGGAATTAAAGTAATGATTAAAACATACGATATTGGGGCTGGAGAGATGGCTCAGCAGTTAAGAGCATTGCCTGCTCTTCCAAAGGTCCTGAGTTCAATTCCCAGCAACCACATGCTGGCTCACAACCATCTGTAATGAGGTTTGGTGCCGTCTTCTGGCCTTCAGTCATACATGCAAACAAAATATTGTCTACATAATAAATAAATATTAAAAAAGACACGATATTAACATTTTTACTCTGAATTACTGATTATATGAAGTATAAGGAAAAGTAATCTGTATATCATTAATTATGATTGATTAAATATAGTCCAATAATCTGTTTTTTTAAAAATACATTTATATAAAGATTCGTAAAACAAACTAGCTAGACTGTAGAGCATGACTCCATATGTAGAAGTAGATTGGGAAGAAATAGGCATTTAGATGAGTAACATGGTGGTGTAGGGAAATTGTGACTGAATTATCCAATTATCCTATGTTCTCTGCTTATATTTATCTTTTAAATATATTTTTATTGAAATAGAATTATACTACTATCCTTCCTTCTTTTCTTCCCTACAGCCCCTCTATGCTCCCTCTCTCGAGATGATGACATTTTTATTTGATTACATGTTACATATGTGTGTGTATGCACAAATAAATAAATATACCCTGATGAGTCTGTTCCTATTGTTTGTGTATAGATGTTTCAGAGCTGACTACTCAGCTTGTTACCCTCCTTGCTACCTTCCTTCAGTATATTTGAATAAGATTGTATAAGAAAGGAAACTAAGTCAATGGTTGAAAATCTATGGGTATAATTTGGAGATCAGTTATATTTTATGTAATACATTTTAATCTGATATTTTGTAAGATCATACATTATAATAATATAAAATATAGCAGTGCTTATAGCATACATATAATATTATAGAAAAAACCTTAAAGACTATCTCTGTGATAGCACATTAACAAAGAAACTAGTCATTAAAGACTTATTTCATATTGAGTTTTATACTTCCATGCTTTCATTGTTCCATGGAACACACATTTCTAATTGATTATCAAAAAGTCATGTGAATAATTCTCAAGCCACATTGACTTCAAATGTGGTTTTGTTCTGCAGAGTTTTTTTTTGTAATATACGCTGCCTGATCCATCCTTAAATATCTGCAGAGAACATTCAATTTCCCTCTCACATTTTAATATAAATACTCAAATGATATTTCTTTGGTTGGACACTGAATGCATGACTTAAATTTAATGTCATTTTCTCAGAAATTTTGTGTCTTTATGGCTTGGTCCACAGTGTAGCAGTCAGAGCAAATGGTTTTAGGATTGACATGTTCATGACGATTCTGGCATAATAAATACATTTATCTGATGATAGATTTATAATTTTGTTATTGTAGAAAGATGATGAAATTCAGGACCTAGAACTTTGTGGAAGGAAATGAATCCTTCTCCATTATACAATTTCGTTTCTACATTACACATGATATATTTCCTCACCTTAGATCCACAGCAACAGAACCTAGTTGATAGAATGAACCTTCAGAAACTACGAACACAAATAAATCTTTCCTTTTATAATTACAGCTAATACAATTCTCATAGTCACACATTTGAGACAAGCTGTAAGTCCCTTGTGATTCTGTTAGTTCATATCCATATCCTGTTCCTACTAAGTGTGAGAATTTCTAGAAAAGAAAATTGTCTCAATGGAAATTATCTATTTATAAGCAACTCTGTATACACTATGTTTATAAAGAGAGGAGGATTAGTGATGTAGTTTAAGTTCAAAAACTGAAGAATCCTCTGAGGGAAGTGTAACTTTGAGTGTTTGTCTCAAAATTTCCTCCTACATTAGATTTCCAAGGTTCATACCTGAGTGCTAGCACAGAATTACATAGTTCTGTGAGCCAGAATGAAACAAAGTTTGCCATTTTATTACTGAAACCTACACAAGGTTCAAGAAATGTCACTGTCATATTCATTGCTAATTGAGATATTTCAATTATGTCAGACAAGAATAAATTGGTCTTTTTCACAATTAAAAAATTATTCTCATATAGCAGGTAAACTCAATAAACTAATTCTCAGTGATACTTGTCTTCTAGGTAGGAAAAATTACTATATGCAACTACAAAATTGAGATCCAAATTATTTATCTGGTTTAAGTCAAATAAATGATGTTGGTCATTGCCTAGACTAAAATACTGTCACTATTTCAAAAGTATCTTTTCCAATATGGATAAAAATATACTCAGAGAGGAGAAGGCATCACTGACAGCAGAAGTTCCTTCTGCTAACCAAAAGCTCATGCAGTGTGGTTTTCATGCTGTCTCGAACTGGCCCCTTTTATTTCTAATTAAGCTTCTCTCCCCACTTCCCAGTCTTCAATTTTACTCAATTTTCCTAAACTGACAATGCTTTATTGTCTATTTTTAGAATGGAAATCACATCAAAAATAGTTGTCAAAAACAGATACCTGAATTAATGTAGTGAGCATCACTGACAACACTATTGCATCATATATTTCCCAGAAAAGGTGTACCGTTTACAGGTATTCTGAAAATCCTCAGGATCCGACAGTCAAGTATTGGTTACCCAATAGAAACTGCCTGCCATAAGGGTGTTCAAATGAACTTCCACAACACTGTTAATTAAATGCTGTTCTTTAGTGAAACCCACTTGATGAAAAATAAAATTGAATTGACATTAAGTAGTAACTCATGAATTATATACCAAATGTTTCTACTTAATCAGGTAGGTCTGCCACTTTAGTACCTTTGACTTCATAATCTTTCACCAAGAGTTTTAATTCTGGAAATACTGTAACTTCCTCATTCACTTTAAACATTTGGCTGTATAATAATGAAGCAAATTGTGCCTCTTATGTATAATTATGCTTAATTTTTGCATGAATCATTTCATTTTGAAAAGCCATTTTCTTTATGAAAAACCTTAGAAAATGTACATTTAATCATGCATTTAATTCAACAAGAAATCAAAGACCATTTTTATATCTTAGCCTGTATCTTAAAATTTTAAATTGTAATAGAAATATCTTTAGGTATACTTCTATATTTGTTTCTTGATATTCTTCTATTTTTGTTTGTTTGTTATTTATCGTTGTACTAGATTGCATGTAGTTCAAGAGCTATGAGTTAGACATGCCTACAAGTCTAATGCTATCTTGAACACGGTACATTATCCAAAATAACTTCAAAAATTTTACCACTTGGAAACATTGATTTAAAAATACATATTGAATATAAAGTATCCTTATAAAATGGAAATTCTAACAAAAATATAAGCATTTATAGAAATTTAAACACATAATAAATATCAGCTAATTGTGAATTCAAGAAATTCATTGAAAACTGAGAATTCATTGGTAGCCAGGTAGAAACAGAAAACCCCAAGGATACTCCTGTCTGGTTGGTAAAAGAATCACCCAAACCAAGCCAGTAGAAACTTGAGTCCAGAAGTATAGACAACTCTGAATACTTAAATTGAGAATGTCCACATGTAGATCAATTGGCACAAGGGACAGTTGGCAGGCTATCATTTCTATGGGGTGACAGATTCTGGATCTTGAAGTGTCAGAAATGAAGATATGCAGGCATGAAATCTGTTCAATATAGGAGAACAGATGGCAAATGTGAAACAAGACCAGCTAGGCTGGGTCACATCCAGGCACACATAAAATAAGGAAGAGCAAAGATTGAGCAAGCCTTTAGCCTTCAGATATCCCCCATGTAAGAGTACTGGGATGGAGACTGGAAAAAAAGACAGAGCATGAACTGCTAAAGCCCCTAGGCTAACCTTGCTCATCTCTGACTTTATCCTTCCTAGAACTGAACTCCTGAGACAGGGACAAGCTGCTAGGCTTCTTAGTTTAGAGTAAAACCATATAAATAAAACCTGCAGAATCTCAGCACTAAGAAGAATATAAAACAACATGTCATGGGCCAGGGAAAGAGAAAATCTGACAGGTGGCAAGGGAAGGATGCAATAAGAAAAGAAAATGAAGAGAAAGAGAGTAAGAAAGGAGGAGATGTCAGAAATATGAGCGAGAGAAAGGAGGGAGGAAAGAAGAAAGCAAATATCGAAGCTTTCATTTCTTCCTGGAAATTGAAAACTAATGGAAATATTTCTTCTATGAAATTTTAAGCAAAACTGATATTAAAATATTTATTCTAATTTATTTTAACTTTTAAATGCATTTACACAACTGTATATCAAAGAGTGGCTTTATTTAATCATATTAGCACAAGAGCATTAAATTATTTATTTGGGAACCCTTGTAGAAAATATTTGGCCAGATGTTTTGTTATTTTCCCCAGTTGTAAATATCTTTAGGAATATTTCCAATTATATCATGCTTTAATAAATGCAAGATGCTTCCCAAGCAATATGTTATATCATTGCCAAATTTAAAAGCAAGAAACAAGCCAGAGAATCTGCAAAATAAACATTTGAGAGGAATATCCACAAAATAATGATATTCTTTAAAACCACAATTATACATCTCTCTAATGAGATCATCCCAGATATTGTAGTTAAAACTATCATATTAAATGTTACAAGGCATATTGTTGCTATAAAATATAGTGATTGTAATAGGTTTTAAAATATTCCATAACCTTTGGTTTCTTCAGAGACCTTGGTCTCCTCAAAAGTGCCTCACTATCTCCAAAGTCCTGTGGGTACAGAAACCTCTGCAAAAGTGGCATGCTCTCGGTGCCTTCATGTGAGCTTACACAAGTGAAAATACCTGGTAGGTAAGATGCATAAATAAATTCTATATTGTATATATTTAATGGATAAATTAGGTATTCTTAGTCAAATGCAAATACACTGATCCTGATTATCTAGTTTAAAATATAGATTTAGACTTACAAGACTCAACTCTCAAATGAGTTGCTGGCAGAAAACATGCTTGTAAACTTAGCTATTCCTATAGTTTTCTGCACATATATTTCCAGGCTCTGCCTATGTTAGCCTAGTCAATGTCAGGATGCCACCACAAAAGAGATTAACTCTCTTAGGCAGGCTTGCAAAGTGGGAAAGAATACAAGCCATCTGACAAAGCCACAAAAAAGGTGTGTATCTACACACAGACAGCGTTAAATTAGATCCTGTTAACCTGCTTCAGATCTATTTTACCGCTGTGTAAGGGTACATTTATTCAGAACCCAAAAAATATCTAGCTGTCTGTAAGCACAACTCTTCAGGGTACTTTAGCCCCTCTTTCAGTCTCCAATCGCTATCCAAGTGTCTTAATGGCCAAATCAGGCAGGTTTTAAGAGCGTTTCTAGTTCTTTGCTTTTCCTTACGTGTTTGAGAACCTATGTGATAATTACTGTTTTCTGGACACAGCCATATAATCCATTATACACCAAGTTTTATGGAGAAAGTCCATAAAAATTGGACATGCTAATATAATTTTCCCTTGAGAAACAGGAAGTTGTTTACAGCTACTGCTCACAAAATAGATACCATACCGGTGACTTTTATCTGAGTAAGACAACCTTCAATAAAACACCACTAATGCTGAAAAAAATGTTGCAGGTTTAAAATCAAATTAACACTGTGCTATCCCTTATATAATTTCAATTGCAAATAGAAGATGGCATTGCTTATAATATAGTTAAAAATTGTTGCGTGAAAAATTTCCATTTTTTTCTTCTTTGTAAATCTTTATCAAATCATGTTCTTTAGTACATATTCTTCAATATATAATATTTTAAATAAATTATTTCTGCATAAAATAAAAATATTTATGTGGCGAGACGGTTTAGCAAGAGAAGAGGCTCTCTGCCTAGCCTGATAGAAAAGTAGAGTCTGACCCTCAGAATGCAAGGTAGAAGGAGAGAACTGATGTCTACAAGCTGTCCTCTGATTTCCACACATGCGCTGGGGCTTACTTGTATCCACACCCACTCACACATACTTGCAAAATAAAAATAACAAATAAATAAGTAAGAATAAGTAAAAACTTAAAAACAGAAAAAGAACAATTTAGTCCTTTAAAAAAAATCTCTAAATCAGGAGTCACATAGGATGCTATTATTATCTATTCCCTAAATATTCTACACCTCAGATACATGATACTTATTTCATTTTGTAATATAAATCTGCTATAGTGCTTCTGATATGTGTTTAGTGAAATATATATTTAGGAGCTATTTCTTTTTATAAACAGAAGTGCAATTACCTACTCCAGTTAATGTACTTGTAGTGACAGTTCAGAATGTTCATTAATGTTTCTGATACCTCCAAAAAGGAAAGATATAAATGGTTGTCCACATACCTAAAAGTATAACTCTTAGAAATTAGAGGTAGTGAAATATAATAAATTGAGAATTAATTAGGTAATTCCCTGCCTTTGTATCTAACCACTTACATAACTTTAGACAAATTATTTAAACTTTCTAAACATTAATTTTCTTATCTACATGATGATCTTAATGATCTGTTACAGAGTGATTGAGAAGCATCATTGAAACCGTCAGCACTAATGATCCCTGGATTGATTAACATGTAATTAACAGGAGCCACCCATTTCTACTGAGTTTGTTCAGTCATTTATTATCATGTTATATGCATGAGTGTGGTAATAGTAAACTATAAGCCAAGGGATTCCTATCATTTTGCTCATCAGATCCACAGCTACTCTCTGTGGAGAAGGCTCTCTCCTCTTTAGTTCCTCAAATATTTATTTTCTTTTCCTCATTGTTTTAGTTTTGTATCATAGGGAACAATTTATCTGTTAAAACTTTTGACTGGCTAGTTCATCACCTGATAAAAACCATTTTATTTTTTCACCTAAATCTTTTAGATTTTTTTTTAGCATTTAAACTCATGAGAAAGAAGTGCATCTGTTGTTCTATTGTTGTTTGACAGGGCTTTACTCTGTTGTCTCGGCTGCCCTGGAACTGGCTCTGCCTAGGGATATGCTACCACACCTTGCTGATTGCTTTATAGTATACTTCTTTGAAATACCTTATCATATTTTACATAAGAATTAGTTGAGCTTTGATATCTCTATTCTACAATTTATCAGAGTTTACAATAAAGTCATACAAATAGTTTAATAATAATCAAGCATAAAAAATTTGTACTTGAAAACTGGACAGTAGCAACCATGGAAAAATATGATACACTTGCAAAACTGATGAGGAATAATTCAGTCCATTTTAGAACTGCTAGACTATTTCAAATGCTACTTGTAATCATGATAATTTAAAATTATTCCATGTTGGCAAAATGCATTTTGAAAACGAGAATATAAGGCATTGAAAGATGCTGAATTTAGCAAATGCTGCAGGAGCAGCATCAATTGAATTATTATAAACTAGTATGGCCTGGCACAGAAACCTGAAGAAGATGTTTAGCATCAGCTTTACTGCACCACAAGCATCAGTGACTTCAGGAAGTATGAGCGAGTCTTTCTCAGATCCTATCACTAAAGGCATGGCTAAATGATACCCGATATCTTGATCTAATAACCTGAAATAAGGAAGAAAATGTTGAATTGTCTTCTCTATGTGGTGATAGTGTTATGGCAAGAGGTTTTCATACATGTATGTGAGGCTCAGACTGAAGTCAACAGTTTGGAATCACCAGCAGAGGTGCACACATGAATTCTACGATAAGATAAGGCAGCATATTAAGGTATCAGGACATTAAACTCTGCTCACTCTGTAAAGTATATAGACCACATCTAAATAAAGAGGGATCCAAGGATTTTGGAAAGCTGAGTACTGCAAAGATTTTACTGTCTTTTAAAATTTTTTTCATTGAATAGTTCCTTGAATTCAATATGTGTATATAATATATTCTAACCCTTTCCCTCTCCCTCCAACTAAATTTTTCTCTTTCCTTAAGACTAGTCTCTTTCTCACACTCATGTTTGTTTGCTTGCTTGCTTGCTTTTTTTGAGTCACACTGAATTTAACCAGATCATCTCTGTGATGCTGGATTTGGACATTCCATTGGATCCAGTTTGTTCCTTAGTGTGTACATGAGGAAGAGAATGGCTGTTCTTTTCTCAGAACCCATCAGTAGACAATAGTTTAACAGGGAGAGATAGGAACCAGTGAGTTGCTCTCTAGACCATGGTTGGTTGGTGATGGGATCAATCTTGTATTTCTTGTAGACACATCTGTGGCTCATCACAGCTGTGGCTACACAAGGTCCAGAAGATGTTCATTCATAGCTCTTCTCCCTCTCTCCAGCTCTCACTTTCTTCCTCCTTTTGGTTCTTTGATGATCCTCAAGCCTAAGAACAAATCATGTGGACATCTTGTTTAGAGTCAGACAGTCACTGACTTATTACAGCTCATCTCACAGCTTTTAACTTCACAATGGATACACACTGATAACACATCCAGGAAAAACAAGAATACACTTTAAATTTGGTACTTTCTTTTTTTTTTCCTGGTCTGAATATCATATGGGTAGTGAAAGCCACAGCAAACTGTAATATCACAAGGGTAAAGCTACAAATGTACTGTAGTGGGCTGTTTAATAAGCTATGAAGTTCAGTATGTTAGATATATGTTCTTTTTCATAATTAGTTATTTTCATTGAATGAAAGAGAAGACTTTATTATGATGTTTTCTCACAGGTATATCATGTATTTCAGTCATATGCACCTCCCATTACCCAGTCTTGTACCTCTCCTCTCCCATTGGTCCTCATATTCCCAAATAACCTATCTTCAACTCTCATGTCCTTAATATCATCTGAGTTTTGCTAATTTCATATTATGATGGAATTTTTGAGATAAAGTACCATTTAAATCAGAGTTCTTGAATATAGAATAACTTCAAAATGAAACAGTCATTTTGCGTTAGATCAAAGTTCAGCAAAAATTAGAGATTTTCTCTTCTTTTCTCCTCCTCCTCCTTCTTCTTTTCTCTTTAAGGTCTGTCTATTAGAAACTTCAAGTAACAAGAAAATAGCACAATATCTTTAATAATTAGATGCTAAAATGATTCATATTCCATTTAATTTTTCCACTGAATATTTAGATACATAATCATATCTTTATACACTCTCGTCATGAGAGAATTGTACTTTAAAAAGAATCAAGTCATCTGCTCACAATTTGACACATGCAATTACTGAAAAATTTCTCAGGTACTACCTTCTGGCTTTGCATCACTTCAAGGTATTTTTAAGTCCACATTTTGGAACTGGGCCTCAGAAAATAAAGTTATTTCAATGAGATTGCTGATGAATCCATCTGGCCAAAGAATCTAAGGTTTGCTTAAAATCTTTGTCCAAACTGCAACTTGTGTTTTTGCATTTTTTAGCTCCTAATTCCAGAAGATTAGGGTGTTTCAACACCTGTGAGTATCTTAAGATAGTGTTGAGGTCATGGTCTCTTGATGCAACTGAGAAGGCTAAGTCTGGCTGCTTTTTTCCTTATGGTGACACTAGTGTGCTTATTGTCACTAAACTGAGGGGAGGCTCTACAACAAATGTCTGCGCTAACATTCAGTCTTCATCCTGTAGGCCTAAGAGAAGAGTATTAGGTTACCCATCTAGGGCAGGTGTGTTATTCCTGTGTGGGTACATCATTATGTGCTGATCTCTTCGTGCACTAGTAAGCTATGTCTCTACCAAGGGACCTTCTAATTCATTTAATAAAGAGTTGAATGGCCAGTAGCTAGGCAGGAGAGGATAGGAGCGATTTCTGGGCAGAGATAGGAACTCTGGGAAGGAACCAGAGAGATGGAAATTGCCATCTAGATGCAGAGGAAGTGGGATACAAGGTACTGAGGAAAATCATGTGACAAAATGTAGATTAAGATAAAAGCGTTAATTTAAGTTTTAAGAGCTGGTTGGGGCCAAACCTAATCTAAGGTCAAATTTTCATACTTTATGAGAAGTCTCAATGTCATTATTTGGGATCTGGCAGTCCAGGATAAATCCAGCTACAGTATATTTCCATTTTATATTGTTCATTAAGACTAAAACGTATGGCCTCATCAACTCCAAGAGATAGCTTCTTTAAAAGTAAGATTACCTAATTCAGTTGTTGTCCAAAGGATTTCATGAGAATTCTCCAAACAAATCAGGCAGTTGCCAAGACTATCGGGTGATCTTCACAAATTAACAGCTTGGTAAAGACGATACATATACCACTCATTGAACATAAAGAAATCAAGCTGGTGCCTATATAGGTCTTCACCCCTATATTCTAGTGTTTTTGGTATTTTGAGGTACCCTGCACTCTACCAAGATGGAAAGCAAACACTCACAAATCCTTTGAACTACAATGTTGCAGATTATTGGTATGCTTGTAGATCAAGGTTTGCTAGGGAAATGGTGTTCTGAAGATTGTGGGAGTAACTAATCACCATCTTATTTCACTTAAGGCCCACTCCACAAGATAGAACCCAAACCAAACACTCTAAGGGTGACTAATAAATAACTAGGTAGCCCAGAGTCTTAGGGGAAAAGCAAATACTACTCATCTAAAACAATTGTAGCAATAAATATATTTCTAATGACATTGTGCTATACTCATAGAACACTGTCTTGCTTTGTCATAATCAGAGAAGTTTATTACTGCAGCAGATGAAAACAAATACAGAGACTCTGAGACATTATACAGAGTGAAATACCTTGATACATTCAATCCTAACTGGGATGTCTTTATCAAATATACACCTGCAGGGCTCAAGGAACCCTAAAGAAGAAGATGTAGGAAGAACATAAGATACAGAGGGGATAGAAGAGAACAAAACCACAGAGCCTTTTAAATTAGCATGACCTCAATCAAGATATCTCTTTCCTTTCTCTCCCTCACTGTCCTCCCTGCTTCTTGAGCATACAGTTTCCTCATGTTGTTCTCCTCCTTCCCCTTCTCCCCTACCCATACCCCTCTCCTTCCACCCTCCTTCGCCCCCCCCCCCAATTTTCTAAGAATGTATCCTCTGTTTCCCCTTCCCAGGGAGATCCATGTATGTCTCCCTTAGGGGTCTCTTTGTTATGTAGCCTCCCTGGGACTATAGGCTATTTATCTTTTGTTTATGAGTGAGTAAATATCATGCTTGTCTGTCTGGGACTGGGTTGATTGATGGAGCCATTAAAAGCCTATCGAGAAACATGGCATGAGGGAAATTCCCAGAAATCTACATGGATGACTCTAGCTAAGACTCTTAACATCAGTGAAGAGGATGCCTAGCTAGCCTTCCCCTGTAATCAGATTGATAAGTACCTTAATTGTCATCATAGAACCTTCAATCAGCAACTGATGGAAGCAGATACAGAGATCTACAGCAAGCACTGGGCTGAACTACCAGAGACCAGTCCAAAAGAGGGAAGAGTGATAATATGAGCCTGGGGGGGGGTGGCAGGTCAAGATCATGATGGTGATACCCACAGAAAAATTAACCTGAGCTAGTGCGACCTCATTGACTCTGGACTGATTGTGGGGGAACCTGCATAGGACCAAGTTAGGCCCACTAGATGTGGGGAACAGTTGTGAGACTTAGCCAGTCTGTAGAGTCACTGACAATGGGACCAGGATTTAACCCTAGTTCTTGAAATGTCATCTAGGAACACATTCTCTTTGGAGGAATACCTTGATCAGCCTAGATATGGGGGGAGGCCTTGATCTTGACTGGAAGTAAAGCATCAGACTTTGTTGACTCCCCATGGGAAGTCTTATCTTTTCTGAGGAGTGGATGGAGCTGGTGGAAGGGAGAGTGGGGTGGGAGGAGGGGAGAGAGTGGAAACAAGAATAACTATGTAAAATAATTGTATTAAAATAGTTAATAAAGATACAAAATGAATCAGCATGACCAAAGCTCATATGAACTCACAGAGACTGAGGCAGCATCACCGGGCCTGTACAGGTCTACTCTGTGTTCTCTGCATATACATTATTGCTTCATTTTAGTATTTTTATGGGATTCCTGAGTATGCAAGAAAGTAGGTCATGGATTCTTGTGGCTTCTCTTTTTTTTCCTTCTGGTTGTTTGTCTTAGTCATCTCTAATGAACTACGTTTGCATTCTAACTTATTTTAGCCTATTATTTTATTATTATCCTTTAGAATGCTGTTTGCTTGCTAATGAGAGACAATGAGGGAATGGATACAGAAGGGAATGGGCGTAGGGAGAATAGGAGATGAATAGAGAGAGAAAAAATATGTATATATTTTCAACAAAAGGAAAAAATAAATAATTTAAAAGTAAACCTATCTTTTTCATGAGAGCTATAGAAACTGAACATAAAGTGTGTATAAGCTTATTCCAGAAAGAGTAAACAGGCATGAACTTATCACTGTGACGAGCTAAGTGGGAAGACTCTATCACAGGCTTTCAGAGTTCCCCTGTCAATTCTTCAGTGTAAGTGGAAAACACATCATCGAAGTGCCACTAAGAGTCCATGTGGTAAATCTTTCTAAACAGAAAGCAAGATCTGGACATTGCAGTCACTTTTGTATTGCTCTCAAGAGGTTCCTTCCTGAAAGTGATTGCTTACCTATTTAATATCAGCTCCTTGAGCTACCTCTGTAGCACAGTAGGTAACAAGAGAATATCATAGGCCTTCTCTGTTTTTCCATATGTAAAGAACACAAACACCTCAATAGTAAATATTTTATTAAAATGAGAAAAGTTCTTCAAATAATGCAAGAAACAATAATAGTTGGCACACAAGCACATGTGTGTGTGTGTGTGTGTGTGTGCATTTGCGTGTCTGTGTGTGAATAAATGAAAACAATTCAGCACCACCAACTATTAGGATGTGTAAATAAAAATCACTATATCATTTCATCAGATAACAAGTGCTTTAAAGAATATTGAGAAAGGAGCAAGATTATATGGCGGGAAAGGAAGAGAATGAAGATTTCTAAAATTTGATTAAAAATTTAATGAAAATTTTTTTAATGAAAGCATGAAGACAGAATTTTGGATCCTGAGAACCCTTGTAATGACTGAGTGGCAATTGTGGTAACTAGTAATTCCAGTGGTCAGAAGACAGATGCATAGATAGACCTTTAAGACTATCTGGTGAGCTAAACTAACCTTTATTGGTAAGTTCTGAGTCAAACCAAGAGACTATCTAAGAGAATAATGTAGAGAGCACTACAAGAAGACAATTTAGTTCAATCCTGGACCTTTCCATGAGGTATACCCTCATTTAGCCATATATGTGCAAATGTACATAAACACACAAACATATAGACACATGCAATAAAAGTCATAAACAGACTTTTCCTAAGATCCACTATCTCAAAGATAGACATACATTGTGCCATATAGACAAAGGAAACTACATGTACTCTCTCATATTTATAGTAGCTGGATTAGGAAAAAAAACCTCATGAATTTCTATTAATGAAGAAAAGGAAATAATGTAAATATTCATCAATTTAAAAATAGGTTGATACTCATTTATGACAAAATACTATTTTGTCATTAAAAAGTGAAATCTTATTGCTTGAGGCAACATGGATGAATTAGAAAGGTAGGCATGGGAATGTCAGCCAGGCACATTAGGAAAAATCCCACATAATCCCATTCACACATGAAATTTTACAAAGAACATAGTTGCACAAATGCTTTTGTAGTATGATTGGACTTCTCTTGGGTATATTCCCAAGAGTTGTATTGCTGGATCCTGAGGTAGGTTGAATCCCAATTTCCTGAGAAACAACCACACTGATTTCCAAAGTCGTTGCACAAGTTTGCATTCCCACCAGCAATGGATGAGACTTCCCCTTACACCACATCCTCTCCAGCATAGGCAATCGTTGGCGTTTTTGATTTTAGCCATTCTGACAGGTGTAAGATGGTATCTCAAAGTTGTTTTGATTTGCATTTCCCTGATCACTAAGGAAGTAGAATGGTACTTGCCAGAGGCTGGGAAGAGTGTCTTGAGGTAAACTTGTAGAAATGGAGGAAGTCCCACCAATAGGCGCTATGATATGCTTACACAGAAGCTTACTGTGGTGACTATGCAAGAATGATTTACCAAGAAGCTAGAGGAAAGATTCTGACATTTTTACCATAAAGAATGAATGTTTGAGGAAATATATATGTTTAACCCAATTTCAACCTTCCATGCATTATACATGTTTTGAAATGCATCTTAACACACTGAGATAACTGCTGACTTTAGTTATTGTAATAGCTTTAGATACTTCAGGATATAATCTTTATTGTAGTACAGGAGAAGTACATAGAGCTAGGGAGGTATAAAAATTAACATGCAAAGATAAAGGAATGAGTTTGACGTTATCTCCTTTACTTCCCTTTTCCTTGCGGTAAAAGGCATGGATACTGTTCTACTGATTCCTATTAGTCCAATTAGAAATCTCTTGGTGGCCCTCAAGATATAGGTGGCACTAATTGCACTCTCGGGATATCTTGTCAGGGTCATGTCTGTGGTTTTCATTCTTTGCAGTCGGGGCACACTACTGTTTGCTTTTCTCCCTTGGCAACTTGCATTGAATTATATGAGAACTAGTTCTCAGGGAGTAGGCTTTCTTCAGTTTCAGTGGAATTCCTCAAACTTTGGTGTCTGAAATGTGTGATGTCTACAGGAAAAAGGTCTTACTTTCAAGTTCTGGGATACAACCAAGGGCAACAGCAATAGCCTACATTGTTTGGTAGTCTCTTGGATATTTCTGAACAACAACTCAAAGGAGATTTCCCAAGTCTATCAATGGAGTTTTCATTACCTAGTTTATGGATTTTGTGACAAACATTATACCTCAAATTGCATAACTTCATTAATGCACACATACACACACACACACACACACACACACACACACACACACAAACATACACGGTACTGATGACTATATACTTACTTTGAAAAGGCACTAATGTCAATATTTCTTTTAATTAGTACAAACGGAATGTGTTATAAAAAATGCCAAATACTTATTTGTACATTTTAGTGAAACCAACATGTTTTGTTTAATTCACATTTCTGTTCACAAAGTTGAAACATTTACCAAAGAAATGATCCTGCCCAGGTAAATGTATAACTTAAAGCATTTAAAAGTTGAAATGGCTGTTTGTTGATAAATTTCAATGAAAGGATGAAAGACTGCTTCTGGAATGAACTCTAACTTGGAAGAAGTTGCACAGACATTAAAAATTTGGCACACAATCTGACTTTGCCTGACATAAATATGGCAATTGTTTGGAAAGATGGATTTTCCACATTTGTTTAATTGTCTTGGAATATCTTAGGATCTTTAGTAGCAATATTCCTTAACACTGTGACTGACTAATATTCCCATTCTTGTGATTATGTAAATGTTTTGGAATTGATCAGTAAATAAATCACTAAATATAATGCTGGCCTAGGCTTACTCTAAAGCTAAGAATACTAACAAATAATGTCTTAAACTCATAAAAGTGATTATGATAATATGTAGGAGTTCCAAATACTTTTTTTTAACAATTTAACTTTTCCCCATAAGAATAAAAGTTTATATCGTCTAATCCATGTGGAAAAATCTTTTAGGGTAAGTTCAACCACTGTTACAAGGGTATATCCATTGATATTTGGTTATGAATAAATGATTTTCTCATTTTCCTAAAAGCAGAGTTGTTATTAACTGTCAACATTAGACAATGACACCATGCAAATTTAAGGATGTCATTGTTTTTTACCGCTGAGTAGTATTCTAATGTGTATATATTCCACAATTTCTTGATCCATTCTTCCATTGAGGGGCACCTAGGTTGGTTCCAGGTTCTGGCTATTACAAATAATGCTGCTATGAACATAGTTGCACAAATGCTTTTGTAGTATGATTGGACTTCTCTTGGGTATATTCCCAAGAGTGGTATTGCTGGATCCTGAGCTAGGTTTCTTGAGTTCTTTGTATATTTTGGAGATCAGACCTTTGTCCAATGTGGTGTTAGTGAAGATCTTCTCCCATTCAGTAGGATGCCTTTTTGTCTTAATGACAGTGTCCTTTGCTTTACAGAAGCTTCTCAGTTTCAGGAGGTACCATTTATTCATTGTTGCTCTTATTGTCTGTGCCACTGAGGTTTTACATAGGAAGTGGTTTCCTTTGCCCATGTATTGCAGGCTACTTCCCAATTTCTCTTCTATCAGGTGAAGTGTGGTCGGATTTATATTGAGATCTTTTCCATTTAGATTTGAGTTTTCTGCATGGAGATAGATAAGGATCTATTTTCATTCTCCTACAGGTTGATATCCAGTTATGCCAGCACCATTTGTTAAAGATGCTTTCATTCTTCCATTGTATACTTTTAGCTTCTTTGTCAAATATGAGGTGTTCATGTGTTTGTGCATTAATATCTGGGTCTTCGATTTGATTCCATTGGTCAACGTCTCTGTTTTTATGCCAATCAAAGCTGTTTTCATTACTGTAGCTCTGTAATACTGTTTGAAGTCAGGGATGGTGATGCCTCCGGAAGTTCCTTTATTGTATAGGATTGTTTGGCTATCCTTAGTGAGATATTCCAAACCCAAAAAGATGATTATGGTATGTACTCACTCATTAGTGGACCCTAGCCATAAACAAAGAACATTAGGCTCACAAGCCTAGAGAAGCCAAGTAGCAAGGTGAACCCAAAGAAAAACATATATAGATCCTCCTGGAAATTGGAAACAAACAAGATCTCCAGGCAAAAGAAATTTCGTCCGATGGATGGAGATAGAGACAGAGAACTCACATTCACATCAGAGCAATGGACTGAGCTCCCAAGTTCCAATCGAAGAGCAGAAGGTGGGAGAAGGTGAGCAAGGAAGTCAGGACTGGGAGAAGCTGATCCACCAACCTAGACAGTGTGCCTGATCTAATGGGAGCTCACCAAATCCAGCTGGACCAGGACTGAATGAGCATATGATCAAACCGGAATCTCTGAATGTGGCTGTCAATGGGGGCTGACTGAGAAGCCAATGATAATTGCACTGGGACCGATCTCTTCTGCATGTATTAGCTTTTTGGGAATCTAATCTATATGGATGCACACCTTCCTAGGCCGGGATGGAGGGGGGGGGCTTTGGGCTTCCCACAGGGCAGGGTACCCTGCCCCCTCTTAAGGAAGCAGGGGGCGGGAGGAGGGTTAGTTGGGGAGCAGGACTGGGAGAAGGGGAGGAAGTGTAAATTTTTTGAATGAAAAATAAAAGAATATAAAAAAAGAAGAAAATTATCTTACATTGTAATTAACAGTCAGTTCTGGAGTAAAGCTGATTAACTCCTAATCCTAGTGTGACACTGATAAGAGTCTGAGTGTTGGCGAATAATTTACATTAAATGCCTCAATTTTCTCTTCTGTAAATGTATACAGTAAGTCATTCTGTTTCAAGAAATTGATAGAGATGAAATTATTTAGTAAATATAATTCATTATCTTAAGTAGCCATTCAGTGAACTTGTATTTGTGTCACTGACTTCAGATTTAACTAATATGTTTATGTAGTTTTCAACCTATTTTTTTCCAATTGAAAAAGTGTTCACTATATGAAAACTGCTATACACTTGTTAGTCAAAAGAAAATGAGAATTAAACCTTAATTCATCTATTATAATTCATAAGATTTGCTAAAATCAGCAAATTTTACTACCAGCATCTAATGTTATATTTGACATAATACAGGAGAACCAATATAGGAAATGGCAGACTTTAAACTATATGCCTTGTATTTAAGAAATCAATATCTCAATTTTATCTATCTAGTACTTTCCTTGTTTGGATAGATTTATAGCTTTGGGCAATAAGGTATTGAAAATCCTGGTGACAGAAATAAAGACATTTGAGACATTCTTTTGTAGGGTCTATCTAAAACATTTGGTTATAAAAAACTTATTACATCATTTACAGATATGATCTCAGTGAAAAAATGTAATTAGGAAGTATAAACATTTGAAATGGAAAAGATAAGTTGAGAAGGATATAACAAAAAAATGAGGCAAACAGCAAGAAATTTATTAAAGGAAGTTAATTGTAGCATTTTAAATGGGAGGGCATTATGACAATCTTGTTCATATACTATCCCTAAAATATTTGTTCTGGTATTAGTTTTAAATTGTGAGTCATAATTGAACAGATACAAGGATAAATGAAGACAAAATTAGAATATATAATACGTTTTTCAGGTTCTTTTCCTGTGATTATTTTAGAGGATGCATAAAATATTAGAATTACTTTGACTTTAAATTTCCACAGTTATATAACTATGTGCCTGTGTGTTCTTTTATGGGAATGAGTACACAAAAACTGTTAAAATAGCACATAGGATGCTTGCACAGATGGTTCCATGACATGGCAGACAACCAAGCATGGGGATCATTTAACATGAGCCATTTAAAACAAATGAGTTTATTTAGATTACATAATACTGCTCTTGCCTACATAATGGAACCTTTTGAAATAAAAGCATTTTCTCTATTTTACTTGCTACCTCATTGATCACTTCATTTTTATACTTGACGATGATTTTTAAAAGCTAGTTGTTATTTTCATTTAAAGAAATTAGAATAGTTATGCCATGAAAAGATTTTTGTTTTGCATCATTAATGTGTAACTTAATAAGGATAATTTCCAGATGTGAAAGTAAATAGAATCAAAACATATGGTATAAGGGAACAGGTGAGGAAGGGCCACCTGCCATGTGTTGGAGCCCATATAAAGGGAAAATTACATCATAATTGTTCAATAAGCAAAGGCACCACATGCCTACATATATGTGTGAGTGCACATATATTTCATATATTAATATGCACATATACACATGTTTCATATGAATATATAGATGTGTTTCAATGAAGTTGGATAACTCCTCTCAGTGTCCATAGACTAGCTAATAAAATCCCTAGTACTATTAGTACAAGTCATGAGAGATGGACCCAAAACAATATAGAATAACATTGTACTTGGTAACTTCCTAAAGGTTAATGGTAAGTTCCTATTGCTGAAGAAACCATGAACTTTGAATGTAGGGCTCAGCAGATTTGCATGGATCTGTCCTGAATGACTTCTACTCTAGGACTAGCTATAATAGTACCAGAAGGTGCTATTTCAGTTTTCTCCCTTTTATTTATTTATTAAAAAGGAAAACAAAATACTTTCATTTCATTATATATACAAATAACATATATATATATATATATATATATATATATATATATATATATATATATATACCAATATACGTTCCCACTCCCTCCCCTCTTCTTCCCATTCACTCCACATACCCTCCTGCCCCACCTACATCCACATCCAATCCTCAGAGAGGGTAAGACACATTGCTTTGGGGAAGGTCCAAGGCCTTCTCTACTATATCTAAGCTGAGCAAGGTATCCTTCCAAAGAGAATATGTTCCCAAAAAGCCAGTACATGCAGTAGGGATAAATCCTGGTGCCACTGCCAGTGCCCCTCAGGTTGCCCCAGCCATGCACCTGTCAACTACATTAGGGGGACTAGTTTGGTCCTATGCTTGTTCCTTCCCAATCCAGCTGGAGTTGGTGAGCTCCCATTAGCTCAGGTAAACTGTTTCAGTTGGTGTACTCATAATGGTCTTGACTTCTTTGCTCATATTCTCACTCCTTCTACTCTTCAACTGGACTTTGGGAGCTCAGTCCAGTGCTCCGATGCGGGTCTCTGCCTCTGTTTCCATCAGTTGCTGGATTGTAGTAAAGAGGCCCCTTGTTCGTTTCCTGTCTGCCCAGACTCCTGAAATAACAACACAGAAACTGTTTTAATTAAATCACTGCTTGGCCTATTAGCTCTAACTTCTTATTGTCTAGCTTTTACATTTTAATTTAACCCATTTCCATTATTTTGTTTTTACCACAAGGCTCATGGCCTACCTGCAAGGTTCAGCATGTCTGTTTCTGGCTGCAGCTCCATGACTTCTCTCTGATTCTGCCTCCTTTCTGCAAATTCAGTTTAGTTTTCTCCACCTATCTCTGCTCTAGCCTATCACAGGCCCAAAACACCTTCTTTATTAATCAATGGTATTCACAGCATCCAGAGGGAATCCCACATCACCAGATGAAGGTTCTATGATGATATTTAATATATTCATCATTCTGACTACAGGGCAAGTCAAAATTAGGCCCCTCTCCTCTAGTGCTTAGGGTCTTAGCTGGGGTCATCCTTGTGGATTTCTGGGAATTTCTCTAAAGCCAGGTTTCTTGTTAACCCTATAATGGCTCCCTCAATCAAGATATCTCTTTCCTTGCTCTCATCTCTGTCCTTTTTCCTTTTCAACTATCCCATTCCCTCAAGTTCTCCTCACCGTTCCCCTTCTTCCCTCATCTTCCCCTTTCACCGTCCCTTATCCTGCCACCCACATGATCCCAATTTTGTGTGGCGATCTTTTCTATTTCAACTTCCAGATGGGACTATGTATGTTTTTCTTAGGGTTCACCCTATTACTTAGCTTCTCAAGGATCATATATATAGTTATATATGCTCTCAATAAAATACTGGCAAACCAAATCCAATAACACATCAAAAAAAATCATCCACCGTGATCAAGTTGGCTTGATCCCAGAGATGCAGAGCTGGTTCAACATACGAAAATCTATCAACATAATCCATCATACAAATAAACTGAAAGAAAAAACATATGATCATTTTATTAGATGCTGAAAAAGCATTCGACAAAATCCAACACCCCTTCATAATAAAGATCTTGAAGAGATCAGAGATACAAGGAATATATCTAAATATAATAAAAGCAACATACAGCAAACATTAAATTAAATGGAGAGAAATTCAGAGCAATTACACTAAAATTAGGAACAAGACAAGGCTGTCTGCTTTCTCCATATCTCTTCAATATAGAATCTCCCTGGATAGGGAAAAAAGAATAGACAACATGGGAGGAGGAAAAGATGGAGGAGACAGGAACAGGAGGGATCAAATTGGGGAGGATGGACAGAAAAAATACTAGGAGAGACAATTGAAAGTTGGAGGAAGCCTTTCAGGGACGTGCAATGCAATGGATACTCCCAGGAGTTAACAAAGGTGACCCAGGCTATATGACTCCTCGAAATGGAGCCTGAACTGGCCACCTTCTGTAATCTGGTAACAATTACAGTAGAGAGAATGGGTTACCAACCCAGCAATGTCACCTTCAACCTACAAATTATTTCTACCTACAAGATGTGCTAGGATACAGGTAGCACAGAAACTGTGGGAATGACAAGCCAATGACTGGTCCTATGCCACAAGGGGGAGCCCAACCCTGACACTACTTGGAGGGGCCAGGACTGGTGTGGGATATCTCTCTGTATGCGGTGAATATATTTTATTACCATTTGTTCATAAAGAAGCTGATTTGGCCAATAGTCAAACAGAAAAGAGCCAGGCAGGAAATCCAAGAAAAGGTACAGGGAGAAGGGCAGAGTCAGAGAGGCACCATCTACTTGCCTAAGGAACAACATGCCAGAGGATCAACAGTAAGACACGGGTTATATGGAGATACACAGATTAATAAAAATGGGTTAATTTACATGTAAGTGCTATCTAGTAATAAGCCTGAGCCATCAACCAAATATTTATAATTAATTTTATAGAATACTTTATATTCAGAGTAGTTTATTGGGTACTGGCAGGTGGGAGAAAAGCCTCCAGTTACACAGCATACAGAGGTTGGATAGCCTAAATGCTTAGGAGCCTATAAACCACACCATACTGACATAAAAACCAAAAAACAGAAACAAAAGCAAAAGCAATAAAATAATATTCTGCTATGCTCATAGATTGGTGCCTAGCCCAATTGTCAACAGAGAGGCTTCATCCAGCAACTGATGGAAACAGATGCAGAGACCTACAGACAGACGGTAAGCAAATCTTGGAAATCCTGCAGAAGGGGGGAGTCAGAATGTCCAAGGTTACTACAAGAAAATTCATGGACTCAACTAATCTGTGCTCATAGCAGTTCACAGAAACTGAGCCAGCAGCCAGGGAGCCTGTATGGGACTGACCTAGGACCTGTGCATATATGTGACAGTTGTGTAGCTTGTTCTTCTTGTGGGACTTCTAATTCTGGGAGCAAGGGGTATCTCTGACTCTTTCGCCAGATTTAGGGACCCTTATCTTCATCCTGGGCAGCCTGCTTTGATTTTGATACCTATGGGAAGCCTTCCCTCCTCTGAATAGAAAAGGAAGAGGAGTAGGAGGGAGTGGACAGAGGGGAGGTTGTGGGGAGAAAAGAGGGGAAACAGTGTTCAGGTTGTAAAGCTAGAGAAAGAGAGAAAGAGGAGGTTAAGGGAGAGAGAAACCAGACATAGTAAGAAAACAAACAAACAAAAATTTGATATATTGTCAATTTCAGGGCTGAAAATACGTATTTATTTCATTTAAAGTTCTATTGCATAAAGTGTACAAGAGACCTCTTTCTAGAAAAGATGAGAATGTGTTTCAGGACTTAGATTTTAATAGAAAACCCAATAGGAAGAGAAAAACCATGAAGTGCAGAAGAAGAGACTAAAGAAAAGAATTATGATAGTTTAGAGAGGAAAAGATCTCATAAGTCAAGAACTTTTTAAAAGCTAAATGTAATTTCTGCTGGTAATTCAACCATTTATTTTATTTTGCACATCATGGATAGAAATGAATGCTCGTTAGTACAATATAGCCAAAAGTATGTTGGAAGTCATTCTGTTTTTTCATATTTTGCTGTTCTGTTGTGTGTATTTAGTAACATTCAGGAACTAAAATATTAAACAATTTCACTCAGCATATTTGTTAAATGAAGTTTGTGCTTGAAACAAGAGAGCTTTTGTTGGCAGCTAATGTAGATGACATGCAGAAAGTTTAATACTGGAAAAGTGTTCAGAATATAGATAATCAGTTGGCTTATCTGACTTTTGCCTATTTATACAATAAAATTACTTCTCAAATAGAATATTTACCAAGGGGGAAATTTTATTGAGCAAAATGAAAATACCTTATTAATTTGTAGTGGGTTAAGGTTCAAATTCAGTTCTAAATGTAATTACCTGTTAGTCCTGGAAATTATTGACAGGAAATAATTTCACTTTCCATCAGGTTGATTTTAACAACAAAACAGAGGCATTTCTTTAGGTTTTGTTGGCACAATTTATTCATTATACATGTGTGTGTGTGTGTGTGTGTGTGTGTGTGTGTGTGTGTGTGTTTGTGCGCTTGAGTATGGGCATGCCAGACAGAAAGGGGGAGGGGAATAAGGGAGACACCTGTAACAGGGTGTTTATGGAGCGGTCAGGGTCAGTTCTTTTTCTCCCACCACATAGGTTACAGGGAGCAAACTCAGGTTGTCAGGCTTGGACAAGCATCTTTATCTGCAGAACCACCTTGTTGGCCCAGTTCATACATTTTCATAGAACTTATAGAGATATAATCTGTAATTATAAAATAGCTAGCAAGTAGAACTTGAGGAAGTAATAGAAATTCACACTAGAAGTATATAGAATTCTAGTTAATGGATAATAAACACTATACTTGATTGCATATCTCTTCAGAAAACCTAACATACCAATTCCCTATCTTTAAATTGTTTAACAGATCATGATTAAGTTTGTATGTAACCATATGTACAATTTTTAGAAAACAGATATTAGCTCTTAAAAGTAGCTTTTATATTTGAAAACAGCATATTCGTACTTAAAATGTGTGAAATTTTTGTTGTTGTCCTGACACTGTGTGTGTAGTTGAAAAAAATCACTATCTTTAAACATAAAAGAAGACATTTCAGAATTAATTTAAATTTTAAAAGAAGTGGTCAGCAAACCAGAAACTTGGCAGAGTATATTAAATGGGTATCTCGCAGCATTGGCTGACTCTATGATGGCCTGATCTTACAGCAGTTATACTCTTAGGTCACTATGTCCAAAGAAAATAGTTATTTAAATCTTCTTTTTTCCTTTTTTACAGTTCCTACTCTCTCTTTTAAGAGTTAAATATACATAATCCTTTCCACAAGTGAAAATGTAAATTTATCTGTATATAAAAAAGGGCTTGATTTTTATACTTTCTGAAAATAGAGCTGTGTACAATCTACCTTCAAGAAGCAAGAATTAGATGAGAAAATAAACATTTGATACTGAAACATTGATTAAGTCTATGAAAACGTAATTCTAGATGGTGATATAGGAAGATCTAGAGTATGTTGACAGCCTGGGCTACATAGCAAGACTCTGTACAAAAAACACACAAAGAGATGGTGGCAAGAAGGAGGAGGGGAAGTTAAAAAATGAAGAGGAGGAGGAGGAGGAGGTGGTACTGGTTGTGGTGGCAGTGGCAGCTTAGGCTATGAAGGGAAATCCCATCTTAAAATTAAAAAAAAATCTGTTTGTACCCAAATACTTATAAATTAATAAAATAAGCAGTTAGTGAGTATAATATAGTGGTTATAATTTGTAAGTATTAGTACTTTTCATTTTCCACCAGACAGTCATTTTCATGCCAGAAATGTTTTCCTGGAAAGACATAAAGCCTTTTATGAGTCTTTTCAGGAATAAATTAATTCCCCTTTTTATCTTTTAATTTATTCTTCTCTCATACAATACCTACTGACTGCATCCTCCTGCCTTCCATTTCTCCTACCTCCCTACCACCTCCCCTTTCCTACATCCACCCAGATCCACTGCTGTTCTGTTTTCCTTTAATCCCAGCACTCTGGAGGCAGGGAAAGGAAGATTGTTGTGAATTTGAGGCTACACTGTATTTTTATTTATTTATTTACTTATTTATATATTTAATTATTTATTTATTTGGTGTTTCAACATAGGGTTTCTCTGTGATCTTTGGTGCGGAATAAATTTCTTTAAATGATCTCATTTGGTACTTCCTGTCTGAATCTGTATTCTCTCCTCATCTCTCTTTTTTCATTTGTTCCTTCATTTTTAGAGTTCAGAAGTAGGAAGAGACCTGTATTAAAAGGAGATAAACATGAAATCATGCCTGCTCAACAGACAGAAAGACACATGAATATGAATGATAGATTTGACAGGACAGACTTTCCCAGTTAACTGACATACTGAAATTTTCTATGAATGAAATCCTGTAAATTAGATTCAAAGTTTTGAGAAAATCTATATAAAGTACCTATAATCAAACAAAATTTGCTTCTTAAAATTTCCATTTGTTCAGGGAGTTACATAGGTTCTTAATAAATTAAAGATAGCCAGTTGGCCATGTAGCACTAGGGAGACTGAGACAGGAGAAGTGTGAGTTTGAGACCAGCATAGATAATTCAGTGATAACTTGTCATCCATCCACCCAAAAAAGATATGCCAGAGAACAAGAACAGTTGGAGAGCTTTGTGATTGACAGCAACAACAAAGTGAGTGGTGTGGCACATGCCAGGCTTTATTCTTTCCCAAGGAATGTTATTTGCTTAACTAATAATTTGGTACTTTCTGTGATAGGTAGTTGTGCTAAATTAGCATTGACTGTCACCTTGACACAGCCTAGAAACAGCTGAAAAATGAATCTCAATTGAATATTGGGTCTTATTAGGTTGTTATCTCTATAGGTAATGAAACATTACCTTTAATAATGACTAATCTGGGGGAGGCCACATTTTTTTTATCACACTGTTCCTAGGTAGGTGGACATAGAATGTATAAGAAAGCTAGCTGAACATGAACCAATGAGTCAGTCTCTGAGCTAGTCAGTGAGCAGTGTTCCTCCATGAATTTTGTTTCATGCTACTATCTTGAGTTTCTGTTTCCTTCAGTGATGGACTGTGACTCACAGGTATGAGAACAAATAAACCCATTCTTCCCCAAAATGGTTATGGTCAGTGCTTTATCAAGGCAACAGAAGGAAGCCAGAACAGAAAGGGTGATATTATTTTGAGGATCTGACTTTGCAAACTACATTTTAAAGTAGAGGCTTCATCTTAATCTATAATGAGATGGAGAGGAGCAGATCTCAGCTCCAGAAATGTGCTGTGATAGCAGAAATTTGAACAGATACCCTAAAAATGGCAAATTAAGGAGATAGGGAGCAGGACCATAAAATTTAACGAGGTCCAGATGTTCTTGGGAAGCATCCTGTCCTTGAAGATACCTTGTCATTAATTTATGGCTCTTTGTTGGGCTTTCATGTCCTAACACTGACCAATGGGTCCAGAAACTACCTTATCTTATGTACTCCTCACCCAAGTTCCAGACAACAGGACTCAAACTCCCCTGACTTCAGATGGTGTGGGAAGTCCTTCTGTCTATGTGTTGCTTTTATTGGTTAATTAATAAAACTGTTTCGATCATAGGCTTAGCAGAATAGGGCAAGGTGGGAGTTCAAAGTAGATAGAGGAGGAGAGAGTAGACGAAGTCAGAGAGGAGCCATGCAGCCCTGTTGTAGACAGACGCTGGATGGAACCTTGTCGGTAGGCCACAAGCCTCATGGTAAAATATAAAATAATAGAAATGGATTAACCAAAGATATAAGAGCTAGCTAGCAATACTCTTACATGATTGGCCAAGCCATGATTTAAATAATATAGTTTCTGCGTGATTATTTCCAGTCTGAGTGACCAGGAAAGAAATGAGCAGCCTCTGCCTAGAGATTAGCACCCAACGTGAAGCCAGGGGCTTAGCAGAATAGGGCAAGGCAGGAGTTCCAAACAGATAGAGGAGAGAGTAGGCAGAGTCAGAGAGAAGCTATGTAGCCCCAGTGGAGACAGACACCAGATGGAACCAGCAGCCTCTGCCTACATACAGCATTTCCCCTTTAAAAACTTGTCCCTTCCTCAGGTTTGGGACTGTACTTCCCTCACCCACTGCATTAATGTGGTGGAGGTGCAGTCCAAACTCCAGTTTGAATATTAATTAAAAACATTCATGCAATTTGTAATGGAAATCCAGCTCCATAAATTCATTTGGGGACCAGAAACTTGGAAATAATAATTATTGCTCTCCTATTTAAAAACAAAACAAAACAAAACAAACCTTCTCATGGATGAAACAGTCAAAGCATTTGGTTTAGAACTGAGTTCAAGATGTGCACATAAGCTATCTGATATAATCTATCCTTTGTCTACCCCCTCGATCCTCTTTCTCATACTCATTGCCACTGTTTCTGATTGCTATGCACTAATTTATCTTAAATAATTTTGCCGGCCTCTTCTGATTCTTTAAAGATCATAAATAAATCATTCTTGTTATTTCCAAATGTAGTTAGAATAGCTCTGGATGAAAATGTTGCTAGTAAGAATTTATTTTTAAAAGAACATTGTCCACAAGTCACATTTATAGTAGTGTAATTGCATGATTCATTATCATTTATGCCCTTTGGTGATATTTTGTTTACAATCTAAAAAATAAAGCTTGCCTAAAGATCAAAGTGCAGAACTAAGTGACTAGTTAGCTATAGAGGCTAGGCAGTGGTGGCACATACCTTTAATCCCAGCACTCAGGAGGCTGAGGCAGGTGGATCTCTTGGGTTCAACCCACACTGGGCTACACAAGACTGATCCAGTATAAAAGAAAAACAGAGCCAGGTGGTGATGGCCCACCCTTTTAATCCCAGTATTTGTGATCACACGCATTTAATCCCAGCAGTAGAAAGGAAGAAACAGGATGAGATATGGCTGGGTAAAGAGAGGAATATAAGGTGGAAGAGACAGGAGCTAATTGCATTCAGTCTGAGGATTTGTGGAGACAGGATCTTGCCCACTTTGATCTGAGGATTCAGTATAGGTAAAAGGTCTCTCTAGTGGCTGGTTTCTTTGCTGCTCTGATCTTTTTTTTCCCCATTAAAAAAAAAAGAATTACATTTCCTCCCCTTCTCCCAGTCCCATCCCGCTCCCCCTCCCCCCCCCGCTGCTTCCTTAAAAGATGGCATGGTGCCTAGCCCTGTGGGAAGTCCAAGGCCCTCCCACCTCTAACCCGTCCTAGGAAGGTGTGCATCCAAATCGACTAGGTTCCCAAAAAGATAATACATGCAGAGGAGATAGGTCTTAGTGTCATTGTTGATGGCTTCTCATTCTGCCCTCATTGGCAGCCACATTTAGAGAGTCCAGTTTGATCATATGCTCATTCAGTCCCAGTCCAGCTGTATTTGGTGTGCTCCCATTAGATCAGGCACACTGTCTCAGTGGGTGGACCAACCCCTTGTGGTCCTGACTTC